>JAQGBJ010004081.1:0-11034 GCA_034698345.1 Sphaeridia pumilis | reverse complement strand
TATTCGCGGAATCAGAATGCCATTTCTCTAATGGGCTTCCTCCGTCGAGTGTTTGCACTTGTAGATCGAGTGCTCTTCTAGGATTTCGCTGAGGTTCTAGTAGCGCCGAGTGACGATAACATCTTCCACTGCTCCCTGAAAAGACACGTACATTTTAAGTTGAACAGGTTTGCAATATTAAACAACCTTTTCATGTTGTTTCTAACGGAGTCGATACCTTTCGTTTGTAGAAATGTAGAACGCTACTTCAAAGATGATAAAGCAATAACGCTGTCCGCTTTTGATTTATATCTTTTTGGCGCTACGCCCAAAGCACCACAAGTTTGGAGACCCACTGAATCGAAATATACACACAATAATTAACTTGGTCAGCTATTTACTTGGCTAATGGACCAAGACGAATAGTATCATGTGAACCTTCCCATTGGCACAGTAGCGTGACTAGACGTAATGAAACTGGTCCAAATCGAATTCACTCCAACGGTCAAGACAACCTTTTTCAAAGAACTCAACCGATCTTTTTAGCACACATCAAACAAGTGGATGATGTAGAAAAACACACGGAAACACGGCTTGTCCAAGAATCCAGGGACGATTCTATTTCCGCTCCAATGACCCATACAAGATTGATTTTTCCTATTACCCACCACCCGAGCTTCATTCAGGAACCGTCAGCTGAAATACCACAAAACTGCTTCGTTGACTCCAGAAACTGGAAGCGTATATATATTTTTCGCTCCAGTGTTCGACTGGGTGGATTTAATTCTTTCGAGTTTCAGAACTTCTTCCAGGTACGCTGTGGTTACTTTACGGTCCATAAAACGTCCTCCAGGCGCTTCACCATAAACTACACTTGCAATTTGCAATTGTCCGTAGCAATACGACTTTAACGATACACAAATGTCGTCGCTTCTTTACGACCAAGTCTTCTGCAGGTTCTTTTGCAGGTACAAAGGTATGATGATGAGCTGACCTGCTGCAATTGCAGTTCCCTTTGTTGCTCCACAACTCTGAACGATGTTTGCTGATAGTATTACAATGCCCAGCGGGACAATTTGCCTTGTAACAAGTCGATTAGACTCTGCGACTCAGTCAGTCAGTGATACCAAATCACCGCAAAACGCCACCTGCAAGACCAGCTCGACTACTTGCGCGCTTCCCACTTCGGCAGCCACTGATTTCGTAGGTGACTCTTCGCTTGGTCTTGTTCCAACTTTCTCCCGTCGTCCATCAGCAGCATTCACCATTTCGCATCCGTTTCTAAACGTTACGGCCAACGGGGTAAGGGAAAGTTTATCAGTTTTTCCCCTGGTAAAGTGAATCCTGCTGACGTCTGGGGGTTACTTCTAACCAGCGCAGCAGTCCAAACCCGGAGAAAACATCTTTTGTCTTCTTCCCCTGCTCGCCAATTGAAACTGATAGCATTGCAGATTCACCTTCCTTTCCACAGGCAATCCAATGAAGAACACGACATGCAACGTTGCTTCCTTGTCAATCTGTTTCCATTGCTACCTTTCGAGAGTCTTAAAGTCTTTGTGGCTTCCTGAATTGGCACGCTTGTTTATTGTTGTCTCTGGGGAATGAGCGTGTATTCTGAATAAATATAAAACAAAAATCCTTCGCCTTTCACCACCACCAACCTCAGCAAACCCGGAGCAACAAAGACAGAGAAAAATACACTTGGATTTGAATTGACAATTTCAATTTATTATGTTCCAGCACAAAGGAATATTTATTTCACTCCCTTTGCTCTTTCTTCTCCTACTTGTAAAGCAACAATTCTTATTTATTGTTTCTCCACTTTCCCTCGGCCAGGGCACAAGGTCATGTGTCCATGTTTTCTCAAGCATTGTCTTCCAACTTTGTGAAATATGAGAGCACACAGCGACCACAATAAATTTCCTCAAATTGAACTTACCAACAACAACAAAAGTAATGGTCAAGGCATAATGATAAGCAACAATGACATTCATGGCGATCCTCTTTTAGCTTGAATAAAGTGTACAAAACATTCTTGCTTTCACCAGATCCGATTTCAATAATACGTTTTACCAGGTTGTACAAATCTAGGCTTCCAAAGGTAAACGTTAGAAGCCAACTTCCGGGAAATTCAAATATTTATCTATTTGTCCACCTTGTTATGTTGTTTTGATTTCTCACGGAATCGCCTCATCAAGTTGCTTCTCGGAAGTGTCCTCATAGCCTTGAAGCAATATTAGAAAATGACAAGATGGGAAACAGAAAAGGCAATTTCCGCCTGACTCCTGAGTGTAGGCAAAATATGTCCAATTTGAGAATGATGCTCAAAGGCTAGCAGAAGACAGCTCAAGTTACGTGTCATTCAAGCAAATGTTTGTGCAACCGGGTAATTTCCTCCTTTAAGATTCAGCAATTGCCCGGCCGGGGAAATGTTCATGTGTTTGATCTTTTAGTTTCTAGCAAAGTTCCCAGCTTTCTCTCACTGAACGCACAGCGCCCCAGTCACTCCCATATATTTGCCTGCTTTGTACTTTGTACATATTAAATTTATAGGAAAAGACTAACCATTTTACGATACGGAACCAGCTAAATCAATTTGAGCAAAATAAAAGTCATTGTTAAACTCTTTAATTTGAGCTTGGCACGGCATTCCATAGGATAAGGCACACAAGCGGTCCTTCTTACAATATCACGCTTACAACAGTCCAAATCATTTATGATTCATTTACAACTAGTTTCTCTCTCAATCAATGACTTAATGACGCTATCAATTACGCTACAAAGTTGACTTCACTTTGACAGGCCGTTCATTCCCTCAAAATTACGCAATCATACCGATTTAAAAAACAAGTATCAGATGTTCACAACAGCTATGCTACGTAATATGTAATGACTCTAGACTTGTAGGCATCTGTTACAAACAAACGTTTAGTTTTTGTTGTTCATTTTGTCATCCTTCACTCACAAACATTTAGCGGATCGGATCTGACCATACTTTACGGTAAAGTTTTTACCAACGAGCATTTCTTACATCAATCCGCAAACAGAAACAACCAAAACAAACAATCAGCATTCTAACGGAACCACTTAACATTATGAGGGCTCAGGTTCTTACATTTTTGCCCTTGTTATTCAGCTCTTCCTTGGTAAAAATTTTCTCTCTCCTCGTTACACCAACCCTATATGACAAACTTTCACTCGTTTGGATGTAAGTAAAGCTACTGCAATTCATCTCTTACTTACTCGGCCGCAAAACTGAAACATTCGCCACATGATCCAACAGAGAATCAAACTTTGAGTATTTTTTAAATGTGAAACAATAATTTTTTTGCTTAAATCGTTACTGGCCATGCAAATGTATTGCTATTGCTTAGAACAATACGGCACTATTTTGTATTCTGCGCTAAAAGTTTACACAAAGAAAATTCAATGACGAAATCTGATTTCGATCCCAAACTCTTTCGTTTCCGACGCTCTCAAAAACTAAAATATAAAGCGACACGCAACTAAAGCCTAAGGCAAGTTTTAAAAGAAAACTTATCTGTAGTACACTGTACGCTGAAGTTGAAGTTGAAACTAAAATTTAGGTTTGAACTAGCTTGTACATTTAGATGTTTGTGTTGACTCCAGAAACAAGAATGACATCAAACTTTACGTGTTTAATAACAAACAGGAACAAATGGCGAAGACTGAACTGTACCTTATCGATGTTTGAGTGCCTAGAAAAATACTATATTTACAGTATATCATAGAATACAATGGTTATTTACAGTTGTACGATCAAAATTCGAAGTCATCAAAGTTTCGCGACAGTCTTGAGGCATCATTTCGGCGTCGCTGACTTCGTCGAAGAGCATCTGCTCTTCTATAAGGTTCATTCTTCAGATCTGTTAGAATTGCTTCCAGTGCTCCGTGGTACGGCTGCTGAACTTTCTTGTTATTATCCGTGACTTGCCGTTTCTTCAGTTCATTGATGACATCGTCCTGAGAAACAGTAAATTCAGTTAGCCAAACTAATTTTGTCAGCCACTTCTTCAGCATATGGCCAAAAATACCAATGCAATATTAAATTCCTAGGTGCGAAATTCCGGGTCGTATTGACTATAAATAGGTTATCCTGAATTCTTAAAATTCGGTTTACCTGTTGCTTTTTCCCCATTTTGACGATCTCTGGGGGAGATTGAGTTTTGAGCGAGAGTAGCTTCTTCTGTTCATTTTCCATCTCGGCTTGCTTGTATGCCCGGAGAAACTTGAGAATGGCAGAGAAAAACCCGCTCGTATCCGTCTGCTGTTTTTCCTCCCCGTAGAATTCAACACATTCTCCAAACTCATGAACCGCTGTCTTACACTCGGCTTTTATCTTGTTCAGCCTGTCTTCTGAAGTAGCTAAAAACTCTCGCATAACCTGCAAACAAATCAGAATCGGTTTCAGATAAACCATTTCCTTGGTAGTCTTCCGTAGTCTTAGGGCCAAAATAGTGAAAGTTACTTTCTTAGATCCAAACAAGCTTTTACTTCGATCCGAGACTATTATAACAATTAATTGACACTTACAGGATTCGGTTCATTCTTCTGCTTCAAAAACTCCGACTCCTTCTTCGTCAGTTCCATTCCCTTTTCCAGGTCGTGCAGATCCGCCCTTACATTTTCTAAAGACACTTGGCTCGCCTTTTCAACATACTGCAAGTCGTTTAGGAATCCGTGCAAATGAGGGAACTTCGTGGCAATCGTCTCTGCAATGTAGTGCATCAGGCATTGTCTTTTGTCTCCCGACTTGGTATCCGTGAGACATTCAAGGCTCTACATTATGACAAAGATAAAGTTTTAGATTCCCTCCTGCACAATTTAACTTCAGTAAAGCATGAGATATTCACCTGAATCTTAAACCCGTAGGCGGGTCCTCGCTTTGCCCCATTCATGTAATTCCCAAAGGCAAGAATGATCTCCAGAAGCTGGTGGAACTTTTGCGATGACCGGACTGTACGAGAGCACATGATGACAGAATGTACTTGTGGCTGGATGACGCTGGCTTGTTCTGTGAAATTGGAAATGTATGCCATCACAGCCAACTTCACCGATATTCGCTCAATCTTAGACAGCTGCAACAGGAACTTGTCTTCGTCTGTCAGCAGTTCCGGACTCTTTTTCTCGGCAATATACTCCCGATATAATTTGGCCTGCAAATAGAGAAGTAATTCTGGTTTATGACGCAAGCCATTATTTTCGCCTGCAGATCAATGTCAATTAATCACCTCTTGCTCTGTTGGCACCATTCTTTGCAGTACTTCCACCTGTTCGAACTTAAGTACTTTGAGATCCAACGCATTAATAGCTTTTACTACCGTCTCGATCGGCATATCCAGTTTCCGTCGCGAAATGGCTGCAATTGCACGAAATAAAACGCATTACATTTTTATTATTGCTCTTTGATCATAACCCTTTCTCCAAATAGCTTGGAGTGGAGTGCAAACAATCGATTCGACATTGCAGTCATCGCTACAAATTGAATTCCTGTTCGCTATTTTCCTGAATTAAGCTATTCTGAAAAGAATTTACCTAGATTTCTCAGTCTCGTGTGCTCCAGCAAGCTGATAGCTTCCTTTGCCTTCTTGGGTCGTAGCGTTGATTCTCCATCATGCTGATCTGACTGCTGATTCCCTCTGCTGCCGATTTGGAATAGCCGTTCAAATTGGTCAAAGTCGATTAAATTGTAATACTTTGCATCGTCCAGTTGGTTGAAAACTGTTCCTTTCACTTCTCGCGGCTTCAACGGTGTCCAGTTTAAGGTGGGTAGTTTACATTTCGGTTGTGGGACTCGCTTGATTGTTACTGATCCAGGGATCCCTGGCGGTTGCGGAGGACCTGGTGGACCTAACCCCGGAATCGGAGGTGGCGGGGGTGGTGGTGGTCCCATGCAAGGTGGGGGAGGTGGAGGGGGTGGAGGTGGAGGAGCAGAAGGTGCAATAGGAACTGGAGGTTTCTTTGTGCTATCGGTGACTTCATCGCCCAGTCTCGATCGTGGAGATTCGCCAGTCATTGAGCCTGTTAAGGATCCTCCGATTGTACCGCGCCGCTCTAATTCTTCTAATATCCGTTGTCGTTCTTCTTCTTTGGCTTTTAAAGCTCCTATGACCGCATCCAGCTCTTGCTCCATCTCAGAAACTTTGAAAGCGAACATTTCTCGTTCCCCTGTCACTTCATTCAATTTAGTCTCAAGTTCCACCATACGTGCCAAACTATCAGCCTCAAGCTTCTCATAAATTTCTTTCAGTTGTGAGACTTCTTCCTCCAACTCGGAAACTCGTTCCAGAGCAGCACTTTTCGTTTCAGAGTCTTCCATTAACGCCGCAACGTCGAATAAATTGTCCAGATAAGCGCTGATTTGTACCTGCAATACATCAACAAAACGGCATCCATTTAGTAATGACTCGGTGGCATCAATCAAGAGATACTTTCTCTTCCCGATTCTCTCATCAAGCCAACTTTCTCCATTAAAAAAGTAATCAACGCACCCTGAGCTCTTCAGAAGTAGTATTTTTCAGCTTGTCGAGATACTGGTCGATCCCCAGCTGTAGGAACTCATAATGAAGAAATACCCGCTGGTTCATATCATCAACGGAATGAACAATAATGTTGATGAACTGCATACAGGCAACCATGAATTCCATGTCAAATTTGTCGTAGTACATGAAATGGTTCACTAGTGTCTCGAACCGACGCTTTTCTCCACAGACCTGAAAGCCAAAGAAAAATGATCATTAATTCTCCATCAAGAACATATCCTCTGCACGCGTTAGTTTTTCTCTACTTGCTTCAAGCACTATATATTTCCTGCTACACTTTCCAAAGAACAACACATTTCATTTACTTTCCTTTTGTATCAACTTTCAAAGCCGTAGGCCCTGAGAAACAAACTGACGTTAGCATGGTATCATAAAGACTAACGAAACAAACGCACGCTCCCAACGGAATCCTCTTGCTTTCTTCGAAACAGCTTCAAGCAAACAATAGCAATGTGATAATGCTCTAATCGGATACATCATTCAAAGAAAACCAACAACAAAATCCGCTTTTCTCCCGCGCATTACTTACATCTTTGAAATTGTCGAAGGCCTTCAGAATGATTTCATGTCCGCCTTGTACAAGACACACGGCCGCCAACAGTTCAAGGACAAGCGCCTTGGTCCGCAAACCCTTGTGCCTCACGCTTAAAGCAATGGCGTTGATGGATTCCTGTTTCTGGATGACCATATTCAGTCCATGCTTGTTGTTCATTATGGCTCGTAGGCAGAGAATACAGTTGTGAATGTCATCCTTGGTATCCCCCATGTTCAACTTTGACATGTGTCGAGATTGTCGTTTGTTCATTGTGAGCATGGGCGACCCTTTCCCCGATGAAGATCCCAGCGTCCCTCCGTCCTTGGATCCATTCGACATCATCGATATGGCTCCGTTCCTAAGTGAACTTCCACCGTCTCCCATTTCATGTCCATTACCTTCTCCTTGCTCTTCATGCCTGCAATTTCACAACAAAATTGGTATCGTCAGCGTCAGGAACAGTGCCACATTTATCCGGAACTCTTGCAAAAAACCACAGCCTCTTACCGCATCATGACTAGGCGGAAGCTGAGGTAATCCACGAGGACCTCCAGACCTCGATTCTCCTGGTTCAGGAATTCTCGAACCCATCTGCAAAACAAGCGAGTACCACACATTAGCCACACTCGGTGCTCCCTACACAGTTCCACACTTTCACCTCACCCCACCGCACTCTTTACATAAGCATCACGTCTGATTCTTATCGCTTTTGCCAAACTTGTATTTTCACCCTCAAAGTCATGGTATCAACATAAAATCTGCGGCGAACCTTCTTTCAACTTACTCTATGTTATTCGTCCTCAGTGAAATCTCCAGATCCTTCAGAACTTGCGTCGATGTTGAGTCTCCGACAACTTTTCTTTTCTGTAAAAAGAAGACACGTGTTAAATTGGCACACTTCCTTCCACCTTTCACAAAATACCCCCTACCCAACCTCCACCAGTAAAATAACTGTAAAGGGTCATTTTATGAACCCCATAACATTTATCATCATTATCGTTGCAATTCCCTGAAACAGGTGCAAGCATTTCATGTTTCATACTTCACCCCCTTTCCATGTCCTTATCGTCCGTCTTAACATCCTCATTAATGTACCCACACCTAAATGCCATTTCTTCGAAACTGCGAACTTACTAGCACGAACGAGCTCACAGCTGATGCGATCTACTTCCTCGAATATTGTCATGAAGACCGAAAACACAGCCATAAAAAGTTACATGAGTTACAATTCAAATCCGATCTCCATCATTAGCAACACGACCAACGAGTTGGACTCTGCACTATCTTTCTTTAGTTGGAAAACTTTTCTTGGACCTTTTGTGTAGCTACGATCACATGCGAATCACTTATTGCTAATATGATCCAACGTAGTAATATTACAGGTGAGTATCAAGGATTCTATTCTGTTTTATACTTGCAGAGAAACGCAGCTAAATCTCCATTCTGACTTGAGCTTCGCTCCTTCATGACTTTCTACCAACATAAATTTAAATTTGTTCCGTGCCGTTAGGCTTAGGCTTCAAATGAATCACTGCGTCACAGAGGAAATCCGATTATAATTTTCCTTCTCGACTCCACAGTCAGTCAGTCCAAGTTGAAAGTAGCGGCTCCAAAAGACAGACCACCGCTACCAAACATGGTATTTCTCTTGCAAATTCTACTGCACTTTTATTTATTGCTACAACATTGAAAGAAGATTACTAAATTAAAGAACCTCATTTCCATCCCTTTGGCTTCTTTTTTCTGCTGTCTTTTCACAAATCACAATTCACATATCGCCAAAAACCTATTTGTGTTTCAGCAGCCACACATTCATTCCCTTACCTTGAAACTTCTCGAAGCTTTGGGGTCCAAATAAGTCTGTAGTTTTCGCAAGTACGAACTGGGCGGATTTGGGGCTTGGACTTGTTCCTGTAAATGTCAAAAACATGCTCCCGGTAAAATTCAACTACTTATTTCGTTTGTTGTTTTGAAGAACATGTAAGCATCGATGACTGATGATGGGCTTTGTTTACCTTATCACAGATGAGTTTCCATTTCCGAAGCTCGTCGTACTGTTTCAGTAGCTTCGCCTTGTCCGGAGGCAAGTCCATAGAAGCCTACGCAAAACAAAACACATTTTGTTGTTATTATTATTTTCGCAATTCATAGTTCATAAACAACGTTTTTCATTTATAAACAACTTAAAATGGTGGATGATGAGTTCCAAATTGATATTGCCGGCGCCTAGCCTTTGACCTCGTCCCATTCACTGACCAACCTTAAAATTTGATTACTTTATCTCTACAGCCGACTCTTGCCAAGCCCGTGTTTTCAAAAGAATTGCGTCACTCGCAACCTACAGCATCGTCAATAATAGCGCAAGCTTCCAACTTATTCATTCATTGCCTCCATAAACAACTGTGAAGACGAGAACAATGGTCCTTCCCGTCGGATTCAGCAAATATCTGCAACCATACAAAGTCACAATGCTTCTTTTCTCTCCTGATGATCATGCCACTTTGACTCGTGTCATGATTTAACAATAACTTCCAAGCACAACGAGCCTCAAAGTTCACCTCACTCACGTAACCACTCGAAATACAAGCCTTCACTATTTTTCACTGAAGCACATCTGCGCTTTTCCAACATCGATCGACCAGCTTGTGCTGCTGAGGGAAAGGTGAAAAGCCGCTTTAAGAATACACATCTTTGCCAAACGAAGCATCAGTAAACTCATCAGTTTTTCTTGGAAAGTTCCTAACATCAGGAAGAACATACTTGAAGAAATTTCCTCTTGCACCTTCCACCAGGCCTTTGTAACACAAATCGAATGAATACAACGTGCTCAATTCCTCTTTAAATTAATGCAATTTTTAAGTAGAAGCCTTTGATCGCTCCAGTCGATTTAAAGCCATTGAAGCAAAATGACGCTTTCACCCGGAAAAGCAGTTTTAATTCCGTTTGCAAAATTTACTTTTCCCTGGTCGATTCTCCGCTTTGAAAACGCTCAAAACTCAACTTCAAAAAACCTTCTATAAATTTAAGCCATATATTAGAAATCTCCACCTGCTACACATCAATTGGCAGAAGCGACAAGAGTTTCTTTGCTCTTTTTGCCTCGTTTCATCACATTTTTCATCCAAGACTTTCTTGGTTTCCGGCCTATAGTCGAGATTTATTTCCGTGGTTCTTCCCTCCCTGGCCCTGCTGTCATATCTTTTTAACGCACGAACTGCAATAATGTTGCTGTCAGCCGCTCGAATTCACCTCGACTTTTCATGAATCGGCGACGTGCTTTGAGCAAAAACTAGTTGCCACAACCACACATGCCATTTTTCTTGGTCTTTAAGTTTATCCTGGAACCAAAGAAGCGTGCCACTTCAGACTGTTCAAGTCATTCACAAATTTCAAAACCAACTTTTGATTCTGGTTGCCAAATGTATCTCTATAGGTGAACGTAAATCTCCATTCTCAGCTGCTCTTAACTTGAAGCCAAGCAATTTGGCAAAGACCCTCTTTGCGTTTTTTGGACCGCAGGAGGTCAGTTCCATAAAAACTTTGCTCTTCGAATTCGAATAGCCCCAACCCGAACGTCATCGCAGTCTTCACTGCAGCTTTATAACGAAACCTTCCACAGCTCGTGGCCCAACACCGGATCAGATCGAATAACTTTTGGTCTTTTTACGATACCTTTTATGCATGATCTATTTCAATCACCACAACACGTTACGAGTGCCGAGTAACAGATTCTACACAAGTTTCATAACTATTGATCCCACATACAAGTTGCCGCCTCCCATCAGAAACTTTTCACATTCCCGATAACAAAACCCTGCAAAAGCTTGCAAGTTTGCTGGAATAAGGAACCATCATCGCAAGCAATAGAAAAATTACGTCGGCATAAATATTCCCCCAAAACAAATTTCCTTGTACAGTTTCTTCCTTGAACTTTTACTTGTTTGTTTCCTTCAATAC
>JAQGBJ010004080.1:0-11036 GCA_034698345.1 Sphaeridia pumilis | reverse complement strand
CTCGGATTAGCGGCGCTGATACTGTTATTCGGAACAGCGGTAACCTCGAAATAGCGGTAATTTTCTCGATCCCCGTGAAAAACCGCTAATTCGAATTTTCACTGTACTAATTCTGTACGTGGAAGTGGATTATAAAAGTTTTGTTAAGATTACTTGAACGAAGCTTGTTCAAGTGGAGAATCATGTCGATTATGAAATTTTGAATTTTGAGCACAAGAGGATATATCAATAAAAGTTTGCGGAAAAATGGTATGTGGTTTTTGTATGGAGTTTACTTGGAACTGGATCAGTTGGAGTTTTTCAGGTAACTATAACTAAGTAAGTAAACGTGAGGTGATTCAAGATGTATTATGATAACGAGACATGATTGAATAATTATATATTTATATGGCGTTGTTAGATGAAGAATCCGGATGATATGATGATGATGGAACAGTAAAAAAAGATTGTGTCTTGTGGAAGAAGTCATTTTGACGTGTATAAAAAGGGGGAAACAAGGTAAACTTATTCTGGCTGGTTGGAGAATAGTGAATTACTATCATAGTAATGGAGCAGGGTGTTGAAGATAATTGAGTGAACGTGGTCAAAATTATAGTTAGTTGAATTGTTGTCAAAATTAGATTTGTTTGTATAGGATCATTAGCGGATGTAATGACGTTTGACGAGTGTATTGTCACATGAGATGATCATGTGTGAAGATAGCTTTTAAATTGGTATCTGAAATGTCTCATTTTTTCAAAAACCTTTTTCTGCAACTGAAATAGTTGGGGAGAAATTGAAATGGTCTGTGATAATAGCGGTGAAAGAATTTTGGCGGCGGCAGTTAGTTGATGACGTTTATATTGAGTATTTGAAAAGCATGTACAGTAGGAAGTTGCCTGAAGAAGTACATTAGAACATCTTCTTTTTCTTTGAGTTCCCTTCTGTCAACAGGTCATGTTGTCATGGTGGTTGAACAAGTTGGTAATTTTAATGAAATATGAATTGCTCATTAGATGACTGTTTCTTGTTGGTGGTAGAGAAATGCGAAAATGTTTCTGGGTGGAGGTGAAGACGGAAAAGACGTTTGTGGATTTATGATGATTATGTGAGCTACTATGTATGTGAAAAATGTTTCTGAGCAGCTTTCAGATTATGAGGAAGATGCGCTGTATGGATAAAAAGCTGTGGTTGTTGATGTGGGCGCAATTTTTTGCTGGGGAAAAGTACGATAGTATAATATGGGCATTATATTGACTCAAGATGACATAACTGGTAGTAATTTAATTGAAAGAGTCATTAAGGGATGAGTTGGATTTGCATGAGTGTTTTATGGTATCCTGTGGTTGCTGCCATGAAAGAGCATATCTGTTACCATGTTACTGTCTTGTGAATCAAGAATACAAGTATAAATATTTTGCAAGGACCTTTTGTCCTTGCGCATTCTTGTGTAGGGCTAACAAGGCGCTCACGATCGTGAGCAGCCAAGTGGTTGTCCATGTGTGTGGCAATATGAGAAGAAAATTCTCAACAGTTTTTTTGCGGGTATTCACGGGAAAAGTTTTGTTGGATTCCGTTCTGCTTCTCTGACAATTATGACGTTGACAAGATACTTTGTAGAGGAAGAGAAGAAGGATGAAGACGCATAATTTGTTAAATTGACAAGCGGCGGTGGGTTGAGTGACGAATATGATGATTATTATACACGATGTTGACTGCCGGTAATATAATAGGTTTTTAAATAGTCATCGATGGGAGCAGGAATGGTGTCGATGGAACTTCGAATGTTGTATGAGTTGAGGATTTAATGGGGAAACGAATAGTTATTAGAAAACCGCAAAAAAGTAGGAAGACGTGTCTAGAAGTAAGTAGTTATAGTAGTAGGAGATGAATTATTTGAAGCGGGAATCTAGAACACTTGTGTGTACTTTGGAATGCCTATTGTGTGGTTGTTGATTGAGTTGATGTGGTGGTGAGTTTGTAGTGCACACACACGGCATGTACGTGTGTAATTGCCGATTAGAGGTTTTGGAGCCAGGAAGGTGAATTTCGAAAAAAGCTTAAGTGATATTTTTAAAAGTTACAGGAGATGTTAACTACAAATATAAGAGCGTGATTGACTTTTGGTGTTTATGATTATGACCTTGTTGTGAGGGTGGTGATTGAATAGGGATTGTAAAGTTGTATTCGGACGGCGACAGTAATATAAAATTCAAGGAAGACGACAAAACTAATGGTAGACAGTGTGGGGCCGAGTGCTGAGATGGCTCGCATGAAGGAGGAGGTAAGTGGGTTTATTACAGGTAAATCTGAATGGAGGTCTGGCTTGGAGAATTTCGTGAGCTTTAAAAATCAAGGGCAAAATATACTCAAAGCGTGTATCAAGGAATTGCAGAATTAGTTTTTTGAATGAAGAAAGCTGCTGCGCCATCAAAGTGGGCGGATAAGCTTCAAAGTATAGAAGGTGCGGCATATATAATCTGCTTTTTGGAATTTTGAACGGGATAAGAAATATATTTCCTGGAATTTTTACCTGTAATTGGATGGACCGAGGGAAATGTGTAAGGACTCGGAAGGGTTATAATAAATGCCTTTAATGTCTTGTTGAGGTTTTGTTGAGTTTGAGTACCTAGTGGAGTTTAGGTTAATGCTTAAATTCCATATATAGTAAAGGTGGAAGGTTTGACACTAAAAGTTGATTAGGTTGAGAGTGAGGAGAGGCTTCTATATGATGAGGATTTTGTTGAGTGGTTAAATGAGAAAGAGCCGGTTTACCTGGGCAGACATTCAGGCACCGAGGGTTGAATATATATTTTGTGGTGGCGCTGCTATAGTTGATGAGAATGGCCGTAGGTCAAGTTATTGGCGAAATGGCAGAAGAAATATGCGAATCTTTTGAAAAGACTTGTTTAAGAAGATGGTGGTGTCAGAGTTTGCAAAAATATTGATGGGGTTTGAAACTAGTTTTGTGAATTCATTGCTGCTGAGGTGGTAATTAAGGCAAGTTGTTTTGAGAGGCTGCTGTTGTATGTAGTGAGAGGATGATGATGACTGATGACGACAATCAAGTAATACCAATGAAGTTGAGAGCTCTGAGATGATCTTTTGACTTTGAGGTAGTAGGTAATATCGAGACCAAAGTAGTAATAATTTCGGAACACAGCAGCTTCTTGAGCTTGTTGGTTGCTGATAAAAAGGAGGAGCTGGAATAAAATGGTTCAAGTGGTTTTAATTCATGCAAGAAAGCCTGTGGGCCAAAGTATTATTACTTGGCTGACTTTGATACAGTGTTTGACTGGGATGATATTGATTGATCAAGGTGATGAGGTTATGTACTTCATGAAGGATAAAGCTGCTGCAATTGCATGTGTTTGATGATGCATAGGAATAAACGATTTTGGTATTAATTCAACTTGTTGCAGTTTCTAAAGTTTTGGTTCCCAATAGTGATTGATTTGGACGGGTCTGTAGTAGACTGGTAGGTGGTACTGTGCTACACAACAGAGAGTAACAGTAAATATACGGGTCGTAGCTAAACATGCAATTGATGTTGCTATGAACAAGAGACAGGGATACTGATATGTGGACTGAAAATACAAGAAAAAATCCAGGTTTAAAAAATGATAGCTGTGGATGCTGCTGATGCTAGAACAATCAAGTCTTTGGAATGGCGGAGAAGTCTTGTCAGTCGGGGTTCTGCTAGCTGGGTATTGTTCAGGATGATTTGTTGTCATTTAAAATTGTTGCTCGGCGAGACGGCGTGGAGCCGATGGTGGTGGTGGTGGGATGATGAGAATAATACAACAATTAAGTTCTGGAGAGAAAGAAAGGTACAAGATGAAAAGAAGCGTTAATTCTATAAGTCGGACGGAGGTGGCGGTGGACTGAAGGAATTTGATCCTGGTGGAAGAAAAAGAAGAAGAAACAACGGAGCTTAAATTAGATGGAGAATATAATACCGACTGGAAAATAGAGAGAGAGCCAGAACTATGAAGAAGAATGAAATTAAAAAGTGACCAACACGTACAAGAGAAATGGACCAAAAGTTTTATTCTTGTTATTTACATGGTGGAGAGAGTGATTTAGAGAAGTTGTTGTTGTTACTGGAGAAAAGTTTATAGTTGTTGGACTTGGGCAAGAACAAGTGAAGGCTGGACAGAAGACCAATGTTGCTGATATTTGTCCATTTGTTTTGAACAATGGAAAAGTTGAACTGTGAGAGGCAAGTCATAAAGGTAGGCGCCAAGCATTCTGGAAGGTCTCTGGACAGATTGACTAAAGAAGGTTGCTTTCGGGGGATTTTGTTGTGGGACCAGTTGAGGTCAATGGGAGGGCTCGTTTTGAAGTTCTTTTGGGACACTCATGATGAGTATTTTTGACTTTGGGATGTAGTAAAACAGTATGGTTTTGTATATGTGTCTGATCATGTGGCATTCTTTCGGTGGGGGCTATAAAAGTTGGAGAAGAATGGAAGGAGCTATTCGGCATACCTGAATGGTTTTATGGACAGGTTTTGGAAGTTTTCGGCGGCCGAAGCTTTGACGAAAACCTGGGGGTTTTGGTTGGCTGAAATTAAGATGGACTTTTGTCCTTTGGCTGAGGGAATATATATACATGGGAAATTTAGTACGGTTCAAGTCCATTTCGTTGATTGGACAAGGATACAAGGTTGAGTGAGATTAGGTAAGTTTGGTGAAAAGACAAGTCGACAAGTCGAGGAATTAATCGGAAAGTGTACAAGAGCCCTTGTAGTAATGTTGTACTGTGAACGTGTTAGAAAAACTAACACATGGAAAATAGCAAAAGAGGGAAACGACACATGTAGAGGACTCGGGGAAAAGGCAAGTTGATGATTTTTTCAGCGCGGCGAAATTAGATTAAGTCGAGCATAATCGAGTTTGATGTGGAATCGATTAGACTTCCGAGTTTCTATGTGTGGAAGGAAGGAGAAGTGGCTTTTGGTTTGGCTTTTTGAGCATTTGGTTGTCGGCGGGACTGACTGAGAGAGAGCAAGTTTCCATGGGTGAATTCACTTCATTAATTTTGTTCTGGTGTGGCGGTGTGTATTTCGCGCGCATTAGCATCAAAGTTTGGCGAAATTTTTTGTCAAAGCAAAAGCTGTAAATGTACGTGGGCGTACATGATGCATGTATTCTTTCTTGGAGTTTTTGGCTGGGAAGGGGATGATGAATAATGGTGTTTCTGATGGGGGATTTTGTCTCCATGTTGTTGCGAGGTATTTTTAGACGGGATGTGATTATTGAGTGGTCAAAATGTTGTAAAGTGTAAGGGTTCCTGAAGGGTGTATATTATCTTTGGAAGCTCGTAAAATATTTCCGAGAGGCGAAAAAGAGGATGCTGATGATGATGATGAGAAAGTCCCGAGTCTCCTGAGAAGGATACCCTTGAAAAAAAGGTCTTTTTGTAAAGGCTGAAGAATCTTGAAAGAAAAGTACCTGAAGAAGAGGGAGAAGGACTTGATAGTTAAGATGAGAGGAGAGAAGAAGATGGAGATTGTAATAATTTTTAATGGAACCTGTGTACGGCTGCTGGACTAGACAAAATGTTGCCTTGGTGGAATGAGGTGGTTTTAGCTGTATTCATTCCTTGAGACTTGTTTCTCTTGAAGGACAAGACGTATAGAGGTGATGTGAGTGAGTGGTTTTGGTTGTGTATAGCTAGTTGAAAAGTTGAAGTTGGACTCGAGACAGTGTGTGTTTTAATGAGAGCATGAAAGAAACTCGGGTTATGATCCAAGCAAGTATTTAGTGATTCTTGTCCGTGTTTGATAGGGAGGAATATTAATAATCGAAATAATGATACAGGAGGAGAGGCTTGGCTTGAAGAAGAAGAAAAGAGTTGTTTTATAATATACTGACGAACTGACTACCGAGATACACCAAGTACTGAAACCCACGAGAGCAGCAGCAACAGCGTTTGTCTAATTGTCGTATACTGTTGCAAAAATTGAGTTGAAGTCAGTATTTGTACGGGCTCAAGTGATACAAAAGAGTATTGATTGTCTGGCTGACTGACTGGTGATTTGTGCACATTACAAGGGATTCGGGACTTAATTGTTGGTGTGTGTCTTGGATGAATGCGAAATTTTGTTCAACCGGTCCAAGGAGCCCAAGAAGAAGCGCTCATTTGAACCTGTGTTAACTTGATGAAAGTAGTAGGGGTTGAGCAAGTGGAGAAAAATTTGCAAATTCTCAACAAGAGTCTGAGGATCTGAGCTCGGGTTGCTTGGGGCGTTGGGAAGATGATGAATCTTCCTTGGAGAAATCAAGCGTCGTTCAACAGCAGTTCAGCGGCGGCTGCAGTGGTTGACGAAAGTGTTGTTCGAAGTGGTAGCGGTGTCGGTGTCGGTGTTGCGGGTATTAATGGTCGTGGTGGTGGATGGACAAGTCGGGTTGGACTCGGATCAGTAGTAACAGATGATGTGAAGGATATCAAGTTTGGCATTTTTGCCGCTAATGAGAAAAGTGACCGAAGGCTAATGGATGATGACAAGTGTCGTGAAAGTTTTGGTGGTGAGAAAAGTGTGAAAAAGGCCAATAATAATAATAATAATTGTTGGGAACCTTGTTCGAGGGTTTCGACGACGAGTTCCACTAGTGGAGGTGGTGTCGCCAAGCCGTTTACAGTGGAATATAAACCGGCTGTTGCGCATACAACAAGAAGAGTTGTCAACAAAAGTGATGTTGATAGACGTGTGGCTATGGCGTCACGATTCTTTGAGATGCAGCAGTTACAAGGAGCTCCTAATGTAACTATTAGCAATGGTGGTGGATCTTCTAATGGTATCCAGCAAAATCACGTAATGAACGGCGGCGCAACTTCTTCTACAAGACGGATGCCTTTGAATATGGCAGCTCCTCCTCCGGGTTCCGGAGGAAGGTTGAACGAATATTATGGATCTCAACAGGTTTCTGATTGTTTTCACAGTTTACAGAATAAAATATATAATGATTTGTATCATTCAAGGGGGGAATGTGGTTCTGATTTGGCTGTATCGAATTACGGGATGACGAGTAGGAAGTAAATACATAGTCACATGTAGTCGGGTTCGGAAGACAAAAGTGTGACGCTAATAGACTTTTGGCAGAGTTTTGTAGGAATCAAAAACTCTTTTTGAAAAGTGTAGCATGTAAAAGTCAAGTCATGAAAAGTGCATTAGGAATATATTGAGAAGTTGGTTGGTGTTTCAAGGCAAGTTTTATATTGGGGTGTAAAAATAGGGAAACGACGACATATTTGACGACGTGTTGGAAATGGTCGTTTGATGCGGAAAAAGTGGGATATGATGATGAGGAAAAATTCTGGAGTCTGGGGAAAAAGACAAAAAGTTTTTGTGAAAAATTTGAGCTGTGTTGGTTGGTTTACTGAGAGTATGAAAGTAAGAAGTAGATTTATGTGAGATTTGTTTTAATGAATTTTTAAGTGTTTTAGGTGGCTTGGATTCCTTGCCTTGGATACGAGGGGATATGCGTATTGTATAATTAGAGCAAAAGGGAGACAGAAATAGCTTGGGAGTTGGAGGAAAGAAACAAGAGAAGAGATACATATATATATACTACGAATATACAAGTTGGAGGCAAGGACTCGAGTATGTAATTGAGATATGATGAGGATCGTTTATCTCCGAGTTGATTTACGGGAATGAAGGGAATTTATCATCCGGTTCATATTAAGCTTGTTACATGAGAGAGAAAGTCAAAGTGGGTGAGGGTGAGTGATGGGGGTGGATTATTAAATATTATTATTGACTGACTCGCTCGAGGTCTGCAATGCAGCATTAGAGTTTTGTTCCGTGTACAAAATTTGTCTGGTAGTATTCAGGTGAATGTATATTGAATTTGGTCCGCCGTCGCAGCAGCGGTAGGTTATTGGTTATTTATGCAAAAATGAATGGGTTTGACCATGTTATTGATGTGAGGGATTTCCGTAGGATTTACCACACAAGTGACATTGATAAAAAGGAAGCTAAAGGACTTTGGTGGTGGTTGAGAAGGTCTGATAAGGTGGAAGCCAAAAAAATTGGTATCCAGAAGACTTTGGTATTATTGAAGAGGAAGCGGAGGAGGTGAAAGTGTGTAGTTTAGTGGACTTTGGCTACTTTTAGAATTTTTCTCCTCAACGCCGGACTAGAGGTCTTATGTATGAGTAATGGCAGTTGGTGTATTCATGAATTTTTCATCTTGGATCGAGATCATTCGTCGTTGCCGTTTGTATGTTTGATTTATCCTTTGTGGTGGTGGTGAAGGGAAATATGTGTGTGAGCCGTGGGAGAAGTGACAGCTTTTATTATGTAAAGGGGAAATGATGGAATGACCAGTGGTATCAGAAAATTGGGGACGACGACAGAGCCTTGCTCACATGTCAAGAGGACCGCCAAAAGTGTCCAATATGTATTGGCCGGCGGTGGTACCAAAAATATATTTGGCGGAGGCGTTTAATTGTGCGGCGGGTTTTGGTCAGTGGGAAATTTTGTAATATGAGAGAGAATTAGCTCATGGGGAAGAAATTGATAAGAAGAGAAGTAGTTGTAGTAATAGGAAGACTATGGTAGATGGAGAAAGTTGTGCAAGTTTATGAATGTCCTCTTCTTCTTCTTTGTTAGTTTTAACGGATCTTGGGGTAGTAGAAGTAGCCAGCTAAAGCTTGCATGTGGATACTACATACTTACTATCTCTTTGTTGGTTGAAAGTTGGAAAGTTGGGCTTGGTAGTAAGGGGAGAGAGATTTTAGTGTGAAGCGGGAAAAATTCTTTGCTGGCAGCATATGTGCGAAATGGGTTGGAGGTTGAGATTGGACGGGTTTAGAATTCACATATAATTCTTGGTGGGAATGGGATGAAGAACAAGTCCGAGAGAAACGAGAGAGAGAGAGCCAAGTAGTAGTAGTAGTTGAGCTACTATTGCTATCGTAGTTCTTCTGGTAGTACTATAGAAGTACTATAAAATTGGGCAAAGAAGAAGACTTTGCTGACTCTGTGACTTTGTGGGAGAGACATGTAAGAAATACTGTTTTAAGCAAGTTGGGCGAGAGAATGAGAGAATATACATGGTTTGAGAAGGAAAGCGGAAGTTGAATTCACAGACACTTTTTAGAATGCAGTGGTTTTGATGAAACTTGTGTGCAAGTTGACAGCGTGTGTGAATTTGAACAAGTTTTGGTGGATGACTTTTTGGAGCAAGTATGAATGAGGCTGGAGTGTTGAAAAAATGATTTTTACATGGAGAACGGATCAAATGGGTGGAACAAAAAGCGGTTATGATATGATGACAAGGGTGGTGAGAGAATCTCGTTGAGGAGAAAGCAAGGGAAAAGTTTGGATGTGGTGATGATACCTTTGGTTTCTTCTTTTGGAGGGTTGGATTTTGCTTGGGCTTTCTTGTTATGATATGACAAAGAAGAAGACGACGACGAGAGAAAGCAGAATCTTTGGTGTGACTGCTGGGACGAGGACACATTAGGACAAATGGGGTGAAAGGGGTCAGAATCACAAGAATCCGAGAGAAAGCCCAAGGACGTGGATGCGACGACAAGACAGTTTTGTGTCATTCTGTAAACGGTGGTTGTGGTGGTGAAAGCGGGTGAAATCTGAGAATTTTTTGGGAACTGCTATGTAAAGGTGGTGACAAGTTTAAGAAAAATGTCTTGAGCATTGTTGTGGTTGGTTTTTGAAAGAGTTACAATCGGTTGATGGTTGGGACGAGGTCGTGTCAGAAGGAGCCATAATGTTTTGCGCTTACAACCCTCATCAGCTGTACTTGGTGCGGTATCCGAGTTTGACAGTAAGTTTTGGGTTTAACGGGACGTGGTGAATTCGTTCCGGTGTTTACGTCGAGAGATTGGTTACGGAGAAACGGAGATAGAAATGGATGAGGGTTCCTCTTGCATGACAGAGACGTATTGATTGTGTATAGTAGCTCCTGTTAAAGCTGCTCTGTGTGCCAAAAAATACAAATTATTGTATTAGAGATAATTAAGGATTAAAATGGATTCATGTAACTAAAGGTTTTGTTGTTTTTGTGCTTTGCAGTTTGGTGCTGAAGAATTCGGACAGGATTCACCCCGGTATGCGTCGCCCAAGGGACTTTATCCTGCAGAATCGGGCTATTTCATGGGTGAGTGCTTTTTCTTCAGCTGCTGGCTTGGTGCTGGCTGTATAAATTAAGATTGTTTCATGGCATTGGCACGGTTGAACACGTTGTTTGCTCTGAGCTGGCGACAATGCTTTTGTATAGCTGGGCTAATGCGGTACATTATCAATCAGCGTATTGTTGGTGACCGGTGGCGGAACGGCGGGTAAGAAGAATGTGGGCTTTCTGTTGCCGCCAAAGTCTTTGGAATAAGCGAGGAGAAGAGCGTAATGAAGGAATTTACAGAAG
This sequence comes from Sphaeridia pumilis, assembly GCA_034698345.1. Classification (NCBI taxonomy): domain Eukaryota; kingdom Metazoa; phylum Arthropoda; class Collembola; order Symphypleona; family Sminthurididae; genus Sphaeridia; species Sphaeridia pumilis. The sequence goes on along the minus strand of JAQGBJ010004080.1, from coordinate 660 downwards.
AATTAAGTGTGATTCCGACGAATCTCCCGTGTTATATGGAATGCCAAAAGTATTGTCCTGGCTTCCTGGTTCGGTGGACAGGGTGCAGGAGTGAGATAGCAAAAGGAAGGCGATGGATGATTAATTATAATGGTGATAATGATGAGGATTTGTACTTGAATCCGAGTAGAGACTGGGGAGATTGATTCCGAAAAGGCTCTCTGATTTGGGGCAGTGTTTAAAGCAAGTGGTGCGGAATAAGAGTTTATAATAATAATAGCAGGAGCTCAGTCAGTATTGTAAGGAGGATGATTTACGTTGAGGAAAAAGAAGGAGAAGACGAAACTGGGGCCGGAAATAGTAGCTTAATTTGAGAGGATTCGAATGGGCTTGTATAATAAAGTTGGTGGTAGACAAAGGCAAATGGAAGAGTGTAAAAATGGGAATGTGTAAATAGTTGATGGTACATGAAGTAGAAGGAGAGGTTTCTTGTATTTTGAAGGGAAATTGTATGGAATTGTATACAGGATCGGTGTAGCTATAATCAGACATTTGGCCATTTCAAGAGAAATGGAGATAGGTTATCGAGGGCAAATGAGAAGAGTAGGATTGAGGAAGGATAATAAAAAAGTAATGTGTTTTGCTCGTACATTAGTGTAAATAAACAGTAAAATTCCAGTA
>JAQGBJ010004079.1:0-11038 GCA_034698345.1 Sphaeridia pumilis | reverse complement strand
ATTCAGAGGAAAAATAGATCAAAATCTCGAAAAAGTAATAAAAAATACATAACCAAAGAATATATTATGTGTTGACTCAATAATCAACCTTTCCATTCAATATTTGCAAAGTGCAAAAAGCTAAAGGTTAGTAAGTCAGCAAAAAGGTTGTGCACTAAAAAAGGTGAGACGCGAGGACAGATGGCGCGCGAGTTGAATTGAAATCCATCAGCGGGGAGCTGAAGTGTTTATGACGCTTTCAAGACGCTTCTCATTTTTTCTTTGCAATTTTTCCCCCACGTGTCTGAAACTAAACACAGATTTTTCAACGAGAACTTTGAAAGCGTCGTTCGGGTCATACTGGAATGAGCGTTTTCAACCAACTCGAAAACAATCTCCGTTAGGATATATGAAAGATGAGATGAACGCTTCAATTTTCTTGAGTCAAGCAATAGAACCAATATCAACTGGTCAAGCGTGATAAACCAAAAGTAAATATTGACGGAAATTATATTGGAAAAACAGTTCCTTCCAACTTTTTCTCTCCATTTGTGTACCTAACAACAAGATTAAAAAATTGAGCGCGGCGTCTTCAGCAGCGTCAACAGCGTCTGTTGCCAAGAGGTCATCCAAGACGCTGTCTCCGAGCAAAAAGTGAAAAAGATAACCTAATATTTGCTCGTCCCTACGTTTTCGACGGAAATCGAGCCATTGAGTACACTTGGTTATCTATGGTCAATAATAATTGCGCTTATTATTATATATACGTTTCTAACGACATATTAATGATTATCGTCATTACCGACTCCATTAATGGAGCTGATACAGATCGGAGATCGGCGTTGATCAAATTACTAAAATTTCTCTCAATTTGTAACTTACCTTGGCCACAGCTGAAGTAGTAGCGTTCGACGCCGCCAGCGCCAAAAGGTCAAGCGGAATTCCAATGGAAGTATGTTCCATGATTTTGGTCTCCAAGCTACACGAATTTCACCATTTCAAAAGCCTTGCAGCTGCTACACAAAACCGAAACTACACTTTCAGAGTTATGAGGCCATTTCGAAGGATTCTGTGTGGATAATGGAGATTTATATGCTTTCACTATCTTCTTATTCCCGAGGAAACCAATGAAGACTGCTCGCCATAATATAAAATACACCTTGTTTTTTTCTTTTCCAGCTGAACCCAGCAGCGGATCAAAATCACAGCCACAAACGCTTTTTGAAGCGAAGTGCAGCGCAGCGCTCAACGAGTTTCTGTCTGACTCCTCAAGAGTCTCAATCAAGACTGACTGAGACTGACTCTGCCTTGAAGAGACGCTGGCAAAAGCAAAAGTTTATGTGGGAATGCTCGCTTGAGTCTGTATATATTATGGATTTGATGTTGATCCCGTCGGACGAGTTTCACAGTCAGATGGATGTTGTTCTGCGTTCTTTCTTGGTCTCCTGACTGAAGCACGATTTAATGTTTAGTGTTCCAGCAGCTGGCGCCGGTATTCGCTTAAATTCTTTTAATACTGTAGCGTTTGGATAGAATCTCGTTCGAATTCCAGGGTTTGTTTTCTTGGATTCGGTTCCGAATCTTCAGTTGGCGATCTTGCAAAAGGTCGTCCCACACAGCAGACATTTAACGGTGAGCCTGCAATAAAACAATGTAATTAGTGTGAGAATCATGGAAAATCAATAGACAACGATTCTATCTCAACGAGAGACAGCTTTCAAGCCAAGAGGTCCAGGAATGCAGAAGGAACAATGCGCGCACTCGTAGGGGCGCTCGCCTGTATGCACGCGAGCTATTTTCTTCCGCGTAATTGAATTGCCAATTGCATCAGATGGCAGCGACTCTCCGCCTCAACATGCCTAACTGACTGAATTAATTAATCAAATAAATCGAGTAACAGACAGGTGTGTATCCATAGCAACGTGATTTCAATTAGGCTAAAATTCGAGACCTTTTGTATGCATTTATGTCGAGCCTGAGCAAACAAAAAAATTTGCTATATTTCACTGCATTTATATGGACATTTGCTGAATATGTGAGAGTTGACATTGACATTAATTATTGGCATACGGCGAACATATTTTTTGGCAACTTTTTCGCAGTCATTCGATGCAGATTGAAAATACATAAGCTTGATTTGGCTTCAATCAAGCAAGAAAAGTCTGTCTGTCAAGGGCAAGGACAGCCGTTTTCCAGAATTCCAGAGGGAAAAATATTTTACATGGTTTCTTATGGTCTGGACCTCAAAAATATAATCCTAATCGAACTGCGCTAAAACTGCTTTACAAATCCTCGGATATTTTTTGTAATCTCGTCTTAACCTAATTTACTTTCTAATTTCTCTTCAAAGAAAGTTGGCTTGAGCTACAGTTCCACGAAAATCATTATTAAATTTAAGTACATCAAAGGAGGCGGATTAGATTGCGGTTTCAGAAACTTGTTTACGAATTATCAATTACTTCAATACAAAAACAGATGTTGCAGATACAAACAAGATTTATAAATCGTAAACATTGGTAACCCTAGCACAATTTTCAGAAACTTTCTCTGGGAATAAATTTGCTCTAGCTGAAACTGTAAGTTTATGCAATAGAAATAGTCGCTAGTTTCTATGGTTTCTGTAATTGCCGTATTTCTATCAGATTGTCAAGTTGGTACACAACTTGATTTGTTTCGAATACGTATCTCTTCTCATGTCTCTCAGCTATGTAATCAACCAAAACAAGCGCCAGAGAAGAGATTGGACAAAAAGCCTAATAATAGGGCACTGCGAGGATATCAAATTTCATCCGACAAAGCCAAAGCTGACAGCCGCAGCCATACCAGCCTCAATTGTACATTCTACTTGGAAATTGTAGGTCGGAAAATATCAAAGTGAATCACTGAATAACATACGATTAACAATATTGCGGTAGACCTCAAAACAGCGCAGCGTCTTAAGAAACTAGCAGCGTCAACTTGATTTAGTTTATTTTGTTAGCAGAGATTGAAGTGAAGCTCGTACATATTTTGTTTTGTTGTCACTTGGATCAGAGAGAAAGTAACAATGAAAAGCGCTTCTAGCAGCGTCCAAGCGTTTAATATAACGCTGAATCTAACCGCCGAGAAAATTAATTCCAGCTTGTTTTTAGAGATTTGAAAGCCTTAGAAATTCAAGGCCGATGTTGAACGCCCACGGCAAAATTTGTACTTTTCAACAATGGCAATTGTTGTGCCTTGAAACTTTATCATTTTCTTAATTAAAGACCTTATGTAAACGAAGGCCTGCCAATGAAACTCGAGTTGTGAAGCGTTAACGTTGGCAAAACTTAAACTTTGTACAAAAAGAAAGCTTTTAATTATTCCTGTATTGGAAACACTGTTTTCAAATCCAAGAATTTACACAATTTGCCCACGCGTATTAGATTCTAAATCAAAGTCTTAGAAAATATTGTTCCGCCTAATTAGGTCTTGCTAATTGACTTACCTGGAAACAAAGCCGTTGTTGTTGCTGCTTTGAATGCCGTTCCAGGACCTTGAAACGGAGACTTTGTGGAATGTGGAGAAAGTTTGATTTCATAACAGGTTTAGAAACACGTGTAGTTGGAAAACGTGGAACCAAATTTGAGTGAGTATTTATCATTAACTTGACAGAACAAAATTCTAGGATCCAAGTTTGTTGTAACACTTTTTTCCCTTTGTTATTACGACGATAGCAGTAAAGCTTGTTGACGTAGGTATTCAGTTTTTCAAATGGCGCAGTTAATAGTCGGATTGTTTCAACAGTTTTGGCACGTAAAGATTGTTGGAATGTGAACAACTTGAGTTTTTTCGAAGGTTTGTGAGCGTGTGAGCGTGTGTGAACAAACGACAGAAAGGAGTAGCAGGAGCGATTCTAGAAGAACCAAGAACCTGTTTACTATCGAAGCTCTTTGGGGCAACTGAAGCAATGTTGGTGGCCGCTAGCCGTTTTGGTTGGGAAATTTTGTTGGGCTCTTGAGAAATTGGGCGGGAACGCAAGAGAGATGGCCGAACGGCCAGGATAAACTTGAGGAAATTTGTCTGTAAATAATGGATATGTACTTAGTGACAAAATATTAGATTTTCATTTGCTCAGTGTTACTTTAGCACATCCATATTTGCATTTAAGAGAAGCTAAGTATGTACTATATGAGTGAAAATATTCAATAATTTCTGTTGAATAAACTGAAAGATTAACGTTATGAAGTGCGAAGTGGCTGTGAAAATATAGAAAAGCTGATTATTTAGTTGATAGATCTACTTTAATATGGAGAATAGCGGTGCAGGCAAAATTTTCTGGAAAATAGGCTGGTTGATTTAAAACAAATTATTAAAATAGCTTGAAAATAAAACTAGTTTTAAAAACGAAGCTCGGATTGTGTCTTCCTGCCTGGGTCTTTACTGTCATGACGACACCTTGCACTTGGTACATTTTTTCGGACGTTTTTACAGCAGGTGGACAAATGCAGACAAAAAGTTTTCCGTAATTACAGTCCGAATATAGTAATTAAATCTTATGAATAGCCACAAAATGATCTTCATTACTTCAAAAAGGTAACGTTGTTTGAAAATTTTCATAGCTTGCTATGGGCTGCTTCGAACTTACAAGATAACAGGGATTGTTTGGTTGGCTTTGACGAGGCTGGTTTCTGTATTACTAAACGTTTCAGCTCCACGTTTTTAGATAAATTGAGGATCGAGTATCGAGTGATACTTCTATACACCAGAAAATCTTGAAATGCGGCTTACGCCCATTAAGTGCAATTCAGTTGCATTGTTGTGACCTTCTTGTAGTGCCGAGCTGATCTTTGACATGATCTTTAAGACGTTGTAACTCGGTTGGGGCACAAATTAGTAATTCTGACTCGATGCACATTTACGTTCAAGTTTACAATGTATCTTACACAATTTAGAAAACATCTTATCGCTTGTTTAACTCGACGTTAATCAGTAATTTGTTGTTGAACAGAATGTCTCGTTTGATATAAGAAAAACTAATGTGAGATGAATGCTTCCCCCTTCATCATTGTGACGCTGTTGTCAAAGTCGACATCACGAAGCTCCAGTTTGGTAGGAAATGTTTCCATGACGTGGTTATGTTTCAAAAACTGTTGCGCTGCAAACAATCGTCTTATAATTCCAACCGAGGCCAAATTTCCGAAAACGTTCCGTGTTGATTTGTGGACAAGAATGCCACATTATGTAATAAGAATCCAACAAAATGAATCCGTGTTAGTTAAAATTTTTCTGGCAAATGTGATGAAGAAACCGAGATGTCCGGTTTTGGTTCATCAGTATTATTTTGAAAAAGCAAATTCCACCGTTGTCTGATGGTAGAAGTTCACGCAACATGTCGGACAGCGGAGTTGCGAGTGATTCTCCCGCCAATTTCACTTAGGTAACAACTCTTGGATCAATGTCAAGGAAATTATTCAGAAGTACTGAACTGCTAAAATTCTTAGATCATTTTAAATACACACAATTTGTCTAGCCATGTATTGCTGAATTCTGCTTGTTCTTGGCATAAAAATCCAGATTCTAACATGATTTAAAGCTAAAATCTTCCCACTAGAAGTTGTTGTCATGTGGTAGCAGCGCTTGATTTAAATTCGTGTTGAATTCGTTACAAACAATAAACGCGACATTAAATAATGATTCATTTGAAGGATACAAAGGGATTAGCACTTTGCCAAGGAACAGTTAGACTCACAGCAACAATCGCTGTATTCATAACACCCCAAATACGTTCAACTAGTCACGGGCAGGTGTTGTCATAATGAATAATTCTTGCCTTCAATAAAAAAATGAATCATATCTACCATTGCTGTTCACGCTCACACGACATGTTGGAAGCGCATAAAAATAGACAATGTTTTCTACTGAATGAAGGTTTCTACCAAGATTTAGTTGTTAGTTGTAGAACACACGTTTTGCAGAATGGTGCAGTTCATGAATACATTTGCAGCTCAAGACTTAGTTCTCAAGATTCAGTCCGAAACTACTATAACTTCACCGCTGCTAAGCTTATCGGCTGATTTCACCGTTCAACGTTATCGTACACCATGAAAACTCGTGTTTTAACGTTTATTTCTCAATATACCTACAAATTAAAGTTAAAACTGAAAACCAAAACAACTACACAACCGAGCTTTTCAAGCAAAGAAATAAGAGTCGACTGTTGTCTTGGAGATTTTCCTTTGAACCCTTTTCTTGTGCGCTTTTCGCGGCGATCCCTTGGCTGCAAATATTTCCTGAATCTCATCCAAACTTTTTCCTTTGGTCTCCGGGACGAAAAAGTAGACAAAAATAATGCCAGCAACGCACCAAGCGGCGAAACCCAGGTAGCACCAGTTGGCCCCAATTTCGTCTTTGATGTCTTCGAAGAAGCGAATCATCAAAAAGGCGGTGCCCCAGTTCACCGAAGTCGCAATTGAGGAAGCAGTACCTACAACAACACGTACTGTTACATTCCATCATAATTTTTCCGATTGCTAAACTTTCTCCAATTACCAATAACCCGATTAGGCAACACTTCGCCCATCATCATCCACGGAACCGGTCCAAATCCAAACGAATATGCTATTACAAAAACAACTAAGCTTCCCAACGGCAGGAGTGAAATGACACTTCGAGTAGCTTCATCAAAGAAAAAATAGGTCCCCAGCGCCACTAGTGCCAAAGCCATGAAACAGTCTGACACCAAAAGTAGTCCTCGCCGCCCAGCATTCTCAACGAATCCCAACGACAAAAGCGTCGCAAGGACCTGAATCACACCAACGATGATTGTAGCGTAGCGCCCATCGAGCGCAGAACCGGCTTCATGAAAGATGCTGACGGTGTAGAAAATAATGGCGTCTGCGCCGCTGAAAGACTGCAGAAGCATGAGGACCATGCTGACCATCAATGGTTTCATAATGGCCGGAGTGAAAAATTCCCTAAAGGTCACTTTCACTTCATTGTTGTCGTCGACGCTTTTTTGGATCTGGAATCAAAAATTTAAATTCCAATTTGGCGGCAAAATTTTCAAAATAAAATTTTCCCGCGCTTACAATATCCATTTCTTCTCGAATCTGGTCGACTGTCGTAGCCCCTCTGAACCACATCAGTGCCTTTTCGGCGTCTTCGACGAGCCCCCGACTGAGCAAGTACCTTGGCGACGCAGGGACGTAGAGCATGATAACACACATCAGAATCGGAACGCTTGCGCTTGCAAAAGCGAGCCAGCGCCAATCGACAAAAGCGCCAACAGTGTACGAAAAGAGGATGCCCAGCGTGATCATCAAATGGAAGCCGGAACCGAGGATCCCACGAATGCTGTCCTGCGCAGTCTCGCTGATGAAGACTGGCGCAGTTAGCGAGATTGCGCCTGCGCAGAAACCTGGCGGCCGAATATCAAACTAAAGAGCTATTCTTTCCGAGTCTTGAAGTCAAACATCTTTCTCACCTGTTAAAAACCTGCCTGCGAGTACCATCCAATAATTTACAGCGTAAGCAATCAGAAGCCATCCGGCGGTAAACGGAATCGAAATGGCTAACATTGTTGGCTTCCGACCGATTGCATCGATGCATTGGCCTGTTGGTGGGCCTGCAATCGCTCCTGCCAACTATAAATGTCGTTAATATCAACTCTTCGAAAATTCAAAATTCGCGCTGAAACTTACGGGAACTAGAGCTGCAATCCACGAAATAATGTCAGAAGTCAAGCCCATTGTTGTATCCTTCTCCAATTGAGGTACAGCAGCAGATGACCATGCCATGACAGTGCCCATTCCGAAAGCTCCGATTGTTGCTAAAAAAAGCGGCAAATTTAAAATTTGCACTAGGAAATTCAAAGTCACTCAATAAATTCAAATTACCCGCCATTGCCGCCAAAATCTGCGGCGACTTCCTCGGTACAAACATTTCAAAGAGGCTGCCATCTTTAATCGACAAAACGTCCACGTGCACATGCGCAATCGTCTCAATTGCCTTTTGAAACGCACTGATTTTACGCGTTCTTGCAGATCCTCTTGAATGTCTCGACGCTCTCGCACTATTATTCCGACTCAGTCTCCCAACGCCATCTAACGCCTCGTCCAGAGAAACTTCTGATTTCTCACTAATTTTCCGAATAACTGTATGTTGGTCGTGATTCTGCGAATGGTAATGTGGCTCTTCGGGTGCAAAAATCACATGACTGATTTTCCGCTCGATGGCGCCACTGTCGGGGTCTGCTCTTCGACTAATTTTCCGCTCAACTGCTGTATTAGTGTCAGCAATAAAATTCACGTGATCTGTTTTCGTCGAAATCTTGCGGTTTCTCGGCTGCTCTTCTTTTAGCAAAATTCCAACAGGTTCTTCCTTCTTTGGCTCTTCAGCAATGACCTGTTGAAGCGAATGCATTTCTTCGGGAAGCGTGCGGTAAAACATGCCCGTTCGCCGGTTCCCATCCGATTGCCGGCGCCCGGAAGAGGGCGCGCTTACTGCTCCTCCATTTTCAGCGTTTCTGGTCACTGAAACTCGATCTGTTTCTTCTTCGTAAAAAGCTCGGTTAACTTCACCCCGTTTAGATTCCATGTTGTAGAAAATTCACATTTATATTAACGACTTTGGAAACATGTATTCACAATGAAATCAAAAACACGAATATTTCACTCCGTCAGCTCTCTACATCACCAACAAAGAACCAATGGCAAAAAATTTGCGAAACTTTCCAATGTGTTGTGTGATACTCGCATAAATCTGGTTCTTCCTTGGAATCGATTATTAAATTCATGAATTGCAAATGGTGTAATTGCAAAATTTTGCAAACTTTTCCGTTTGGACAAAAGAGTGAATGAATAATTTAAACCTGTGAAAAGGTAAGCCATCTGCTAATTCATACTGCGACGCAATATGAAGCTCGTTGTACAGTGTAGCGCTAATTTGTCGCCCTGCGCATCGATGTTTTGAATTTCTGTTCGATATGAGTTTAGCGGGGCTTGAATTTGAAGCACACATTGAATTGTAATTTAAATTTTGCAACTGAAGAGCAGGAGAAGAGCGGATTTAAGCCAAGGTGAGTTGTTAGCATGGAAGCGTTTTAAACTGTGAACGTTTGCGAAAAATTGGGCTAACAATCAGCGTGTGACCTCTGAACAGTGATAATTGGAGGTAAAAGTAAATGCCGTTTTTGCTACAGGTCGATTTCACGTGTCTTGCATCGCAAAACGGTACTGAATGACACAGATAAGACAATACAAATGCGTTTCTTCGAAATTTAGATTTTTGCGCCTTTTTCATTTTCAAAAATTTTGCACATTTATATTAGTTTGGTGAGGTTAGGTTGCCACAGCACATGATTTTATTTAATGATGCTTTTGAAGAAACTTTTAATGACTAAACCATAGCATGAAGCTACACCAACGGATCACATTATTCGCCGGGTGTAGAATCGGTGGACGTGACATCGGATGCAGTCGGGGTAATCGAAGCTTGGCCTTCGCTTGAGCGATCGAGTCTCGGAATGAGTTGAGGCGACGTCGCTGGCGGTGAAATTTCTTCGTAGATGGAAAAAGTGGGGCGATTTTGCATGAGGGGGTTGCCGTTGGTCTGTGACCATTCCATTGTGGTTTCAGAGCGTTGAGATACGGAAGGGTGTGTGGGAGTCCCATCGGAAACATGTGACGAAAATAATGGTGGAGCAGTTGACGTCCCTCCCATGATTGCCGGGAGGTGGCGCATAGTAACTGACCCATGTTCAAATCCCGGCTCAGCAAATTTGGGAAAGAAGAGTGGTGGCTGGCCGTTCATAATTGGTCGATCGTATTCCGGCCGGTATTCAAAACGGTCAAAAAAGGGTCGGAATCGATACTCTGCATATCGATGGATGACCTCCAGTTTACGATTCGCCAATTGTTGGATTTTTTCATCCAGCGCTTCGGCTTTTGATCGGATATCCGGAATATCGAGTGAGTGAAATTCTATTACTTTGCCCTTGTAGGTTTTGCCTGCGTCAAGAAAATTGGTGCGAATCACTCCGAGATACTTGGAGGCGACCGGAGCATGCGTAGTTCTTGACCGCCGGGTGCGGTTGTAACACTTGAATATATCATGGCCTAAGGTATAGCAACGGGTGCAGACCGACAGAGGGTCGTGAGGCCGGAGGCATGGTCCGTTGGGGGCATAAACCCAGCTGTAGTTTTCTTGAATCCAGATCGGCCTCGGAGGGACGTTGTGGATTAAAACATCGAAAAAGCGAATGGGTAAAACACGAACATGTCCGTTGCCGTCGAGAACTTGAACGTTTATCTGACCAGCGCCTTCGGAATCAATACCGTAGTCGAAGCACCCATCGGTGATACCGATGGGCCGAGGGACGGCTTTGTGTATGAACCCTTGGTTGTCGAGGGTAACAAAGTACCAGTAGAATTGAAGGTCCGGACGAATTACATAGACTCCTCGCCATTCAGCGTAGAGATCTTGAAGTTGGGGAAATTGAGGGGGTGGAATCGGAGGCACGTGAGCGATGGGATCGTCACCGATGATGAATTTCTCCAATGCTTCGAGAGCAATGCGAAGGTATGGTTTTTCAACAGTCGAACCTCGACAGAAGAGACCGCTGGTGTCCATTAGGTTGTTTTTGCCAGAAGCCCGAAACTTCATTGTAACTGGGGGTAGGCTATTGCGTTCGAAACGGCGAGAAATTCCCAGCAGTCGAAGCTTGTTATTGCGCGTGCGCATCGGCAGAGAATAGAGATTTTCAGGTATCGCGGCGGAAATTTCGACGTCTTCTGCGCATGACCGATGGCGTGTGGTCAGAGGTTCCTGATGGATGGTTCTGATCGATGCATCGCTCTGATTCTTATTTTCATCGGAGGTAACGGTTGCCGATGCGGAACGCTTTTGGTATGATTGGCGCTCAAAGGGTGTAAGGCCAAGGGATTCACTGGAAGAATCGTTGGTAACGATTTTTCCGGGAATAGTTGTTTGGGTAGACTCCCGAATAGCCAACATTTGCTTGAGAGAGGACATCGATATCATCGTACTCCAGTTCAAGTTGGTGAGATTCGCATGGTACACAATATCCATTTCCGATGTT
>JAQGBJ010004078.1:0-11040 GCA_034698345.1 Sphaeridia pumilis | reverse complement strand
TCCAACCTGCATGTGCTCTAACTTAAATCATCATTTACACCTTAAAATGGTTCCGGAAAAGTTACTTTGTTTGATCTTTATTCACTTACTGAACTTTGAATCCTCTTCAACGCTGTGAGACTCCAAGAAGTGAAATAGTCTCCCGATTGAAATTAAATCATGAATATAATTCTGTACTTCTTTACAGCATAATCTACATCCCAATCCCATGGCTGACAGCTCCTCCACCTGTATTTACGGTGACGCCACCACCGGTAGCCACTACAGTCACTACAGCGGCGCCTATTGTAACGTTACCCACGCTGACACCGATTCCGCCCGTCATTAATCCCAGTGAGTGTCGGAATGTTCTTCTGGATTTCCTGACTATTTCTGAACTTTAGGTTATAATGTAATTATTAATTACCAGCCTTCCAGACTTCGTCCCAAGATATAATCAACGTTTACCGGACAATCCACCAAGCTCCTCCTATGACAGCTAACAACGGTGTAAGCTCTTCAACAATTGACCTGACCTTTGACCCACCAAAAGCATGTTTTAATTTCAACATGCTTTGATTTCTGCAGCTAACTCCAACCTGCCAAGGCTGCGCCAACGGTTACGCCGCCGCCGATACAGTCGCCACTCCGTGCGCTCTTGGCGCTGCGGCCGCAGGCGAACTTCGAGACGTCTTCCAAACGTGCCCTTCGCCGCGGCTTGCTGCCTTCCAGCTAATGAGTCGTTGGTACAGTGAAAACATCAATGTGCCGTCGTACACAAACTTGCAGCCAAGCCCTGCTTACCAGCGCTTCGTCCAAATGGTCTGGATTTCATCGACGCAATTCTGCTGCGCTCTCTCTGGTTTGAGCGCCACAAGGCGCTGCTACGCTTCTTGTATTTTTACGCCTCCTGGGAATGTGGCTGGCCAGTTTGCTACCAACGTTATGCCGCCTGTTTAGGAACATTTTTGCCAATTTTGAACATAAAATAATTTGAACTTGTCAAGTCGACTAACATTTTCAAGGACGTTTGTGAAATCTGGTTCAAAGCGCTGCAAGCAATGGCACTTCAATGTCACTGACTTTGCAAACATACATTACATTCAATTTAAACGGAAATGGCAAATCTCAGTTGGCATTTACTCATCTTGCAATTCATGCATCGCAAGCTTCAATCTGCTCAATTTCCTTGATAAATTATATGAGCATCGTTAAATCTTTTGTAATCAACTTGTCGATCAACATGAAAACTCGGCGGAAAAACTAGTTCTTGTTAATACAACATTGGCTTTCCAATACACGTGTCACATACTCCTTTTATTGATTCTTGTAAATCTCCATTTAAGCGCGGTAAGCGCGCGGACGCTTATGGATTTTTTGCACGTGAAAGTTGACCACATTATCTCAGCGCTCTCACAGCACATGTGTCACATACCTGTTAGCGAAACTTTCTTTGCTGTAAGAAGCGCGGCGCGGAGCGCCGCGCTCTTCTGTATAGTCAACAGTGATTACATGACGCTTGGGTAACCACAAGCGTTTGAGCCTCTTGGTCATGTTAACAGAGCTTAAGCTTAAACGTTACACGGCCGGCGCGCTTTTCCCTCAACCGCGCTCATCTCTTTCCGCCGTCAGCGCTTGCCCGCAGCCAAACGTAACAATTAACAGCGTTGAAAATAATGTACAAGCGTTTTTACCCAAAAAAGTGGTCAGTCAGTCGTCATAAGTAAAAGTGATATCACTTTAACTTCTTGAAAAGCGCTTCTTTGCTGCAATTCACCCGTCAGTCGTACTTCTGCAAGTGCCGAGTGAACAACATGATCGCTGTTTCTAAGAGCGCCGCGCTGTCAGCGCTGGCAGTGTGTTTCTTTTGTTTGAGTGTTTCATTTGTAAGTGCTGCAATCGACCCTTGTAACAGGTACCCGGCGCTTGTTGGATTCCAGGCTGACAAGGTAAGCTCGATCTTTGAGAATTCCCGCCTTCAGTTTTTTTTAACTTACCGCCATAATTTACTCTCCCCACATTTTTATCCAGTACCTTGGCCGCTGGTGGCAAACGGAGAAAACGCCGAGCATGTCTGAACTGCCCGGCAAATGCTGGTCTTCCTTCTACTACCGCGACACCAACAACGGCAACAAGCTCAAGATGCGCATGGACTACGTTACCAGACTGTAAGCACAAGGGCGCGCAGCGCGCGCCCTTAAATTGGCCTGATTAATCGCTTCTTTGGGGTTTGATTACCTGTTAATTTCTTTGTTTTCCATCTCGGATATTTGAAGCGCATTTGAGCGCGCCTGTATTTTGCGCTTTGGTGCGCGCGCGCCATAATTATTCACAAGGCTTGAATTACTTTTCGCTCATCTTCACTTCAATCAGATTCATTTTTGGGTCAGCGCCAATTTGAAACAGTCTATTTCCGCGCTATTCATAAACATGAAATTACGGAGCTGATATGAGTCTGATTTTAACGCTTACAAACAGCTCAATTAACCAGCTTCAATTGACTTTAAATTTTGCAGAACCAACACGCCCAATACTTTCTTTGCTTCGATCTTCCTCCCGAATCCTACCGGCGACCCTTCGCTCTTTGTCTACGCTGCTCCAGCAATGCCTTGTAAGTTTCCAAATTCCCGCCCAATTCAAACTGACCTAGGCTTTAATTAATTAAACTTCCCGCCGTTTTCAGGGATGAAGCGCCAATACCGTGTGTTAGCCACTGACTACGAAAACTTTTCCATTGAGTACATGTGTTCGACGAACATGATGGGCAATCCTGAAGGTAAGGCTTGAACTGTTAGCGCGCCGCGCGCTTAAGCAAAATTTTAAATTATAATTATTTTAGAAACCATTTGGCTCCTGACGCGCTCGAGGCAGCCTTCGCTCGATGTGATGCAGCAGGCGCGCCACACACTTCAGGTCCTGGGACTCGACAAGGTCAAGTTGTACAGCGCCGACCAGTCCTGCAAAGAAAAGCAGCCAATGAGGAGGAGGAGTATGATGGAGTGGCTTATGATGCGCGTTCGTAAATGAGACGTCACAGCTGAAAAGAGCGCCGCGCGCGGAGCGCGCGCGCGCGCTCACAAACTGTCAGGAGAGGCTGAACAGCGTCAAAAGTAGCATGAAAGTGAAGCGAGCTGATTATATTGTGTTACATATGCTTCTTACTCGGATTTTCCACTTTGTTACATGTTAAACTATCATTAACGTCGTTTTTTGGTTTTTGAACACGAAAAATGTGATTCATCTCTCTTCCAAGAGACAACTCGACGAGCTATGTACGCATAAAAAACTGAGCGCGTTTTCTAAACGACAAAGCGAAAACTGTTAACAAAGTTCACACGCAATTTTTCAATTGTGTGGGTGTGATGACGAAGCTTTCACTCTTTTTGTTTCTGCCAAAAACTTTAATTTTTGGCAACTTGTTTTATGTATAGAAAAGTACTGATTACTTGGTAGTAAGAATTAAAAAACATTTCCCAAAAGCCAGCTTCAGTTTCATTTATGTACAAATGCACTCAGTTATATTTTTTAGAAATCAGGGACAAATCTTGCAATTTCTTCAGCTCCCGTTTCATATAGCTGTCAATGAAAACATAATCCGACAAAACGTCCTCGACAAGTTCGATCATTAGCGAAGGCCAGACCTGGTCCAAAAGTTCCAGTTTTTCAAGTGTGTCGAAGCCTGAATCGACGATGCGTTCCATAATTTCAGCTCGGTTTGGAGTTGGAGTTTCCTTGTCCTGCTTCAGAATGAATATATATTTCAAACGTTCAGGATTATATCAACAATTCCATTAGGATTCATACTCACATCGGCCAATGGCGAGTAAATCAAAGCCTCTTTCCCGATTACATCCAAAAGCACTGGATCGTCGTCCCACGAAGTGCAAGTGGACTCTTGAGCTTCAGCAGCGTTGGTGGTTCCATTTTGCCGTTTTCGACCTGTAAAAATTCGAATGGGTCGATAAGGTTTACAGAAATTTCAAAAAATAAACGATGGTGTTTTGTGGATTTACCAGGCTCTTCGATGGAGCTGGAAGGCGAACAACAGCAAAAACAGTGAAAAGTGTGAAGTCTCTTCGCCAGCGGCGTCAGCGCAGTCTGCGGTAGACACGAAAGCGCAATATAGCCCAAGGACTCGAAGCACTTCGAAGGATCCCGATGCGGGTTGATGAGATAGGCTTCTTTGCCACTGATGTTCTGGAGGCCCCAATGTGCCAAGCGGTACGAGGCGTATGGCTGCCAGAGGTCGTTGGAGATGATTGAGTTGCCTTCTTTGGCAATGTGGAGCGAAGTGATTCCTTGGAGGTCAGCCAAGGAGTTTAGTTGGGCGATGCAAGTGAGATTGTTAGCTCTGGGGAAGAAGAAGCAATGGCAGATTACGAAGAAATTCAATAGATGGCACTGTTCTTTCATGAAGTTGTTTAGTGTTTAGTACCTGAACTGGAAGTGCTCCAAGTTGGGGTAAGTTTGACGAATCTTGCCGAAGAAGGGGATGAGCGTGTCAAAGGTTATGTAGTGAAATTTTGCTGTGGTTACGTTGCCGCATAGGGACTGGGCAAAAGCCTGTGGGAAACAAGAATTTCAGTATGTGAGTATGTGTTTTTAAACTCCAGTTTCGGATTAGACTTTCAGTGAATCTCTTACAGACAAAGCGAATTTCAAAGCTCCTTGGCCATATACATTCAAGATTTTGCCATCAACTTCGACGAGGTAATCGGCCCCTTGCTTCTTTACAGTTTCTGTGGCTGCCAGCGTGGACTCGAGGATTGCAGAGTCGCACCTTTTGAGCATTTTTCCGGCGAGTCGATTTCCTTCTTTGATGCCGGTAACAGGACGGCGTCCAGGAGGGCCAAACTTTGTCGATTTCTTAAAGATTTTGCAAGGTTAAATATAGCTTTTGATACTGAACTGAAGCCAGTTTTTCTTACTTTGAAAATCCGTCGAGGAAAAAGCTTGTTCCTCGAAGCAGTACTCGACCGCCCAGTGCCCAAATCCGATGTATTTGAAGTTAAAAAACTGGCAGTGTCATCATCGTCTTCGTCCTCTTCAGCATCTTCCAGACTTTCTGGTCTCGGATAACCAACATCGAAACTGGCACTTCGAAGATGCGCCAACATGGCCAACTTTGGGTTCTTTGTGGCGCCAGGTGCGCGAACTTCTTCTTGCAGTGGCATCATTTTCTTTATTGTCGAAGTGGACTGGAAGGCTGTCGAGGAGGTTCCAATGAAAGAACAACTTCGCTGAAGAACAGCTCTTGGCCTTGGGGCACTTCCATCGATGGATTTCGGCGATACTTCGGTGCTTACAGTGGACCAGCCGCTGTCGTCAACCAAGTCTTGGACGTTATCAAAAAACGAAGAATTTTGAGGAGCTTCTTCGAACACCTGAACGGACTTTGGAAATTCTTGCTGGGCTACTTCGATGGTGGTTTCGGTGGCAGTTTCGAAAACCATACTGGTCGCTAACTTCAGCTCTCTTGGCTCATCTTCATCGTCAATTTTGACTGGAACTTCAACTTGCTCAGCATCAGTGACCCGCACCACTGGCCTCACAACAGCAACCTTCGAGGTCTTCGCCGCAGGCACTACAACCATAGAAGTACCTTCTGGCGTTCCTTCGTCAACCACAGCAATGGCTGTTTCTTGAACGCCTTCCTTTGCTTCAGGGCTCTTCAGGTCTTCATACAACATTGTTGACTCCAATTCGTTCACTGTTAAGGCCAACGCCGGCGCCGCCGGCGTTGGCGACTTTCGAAATGGCATCAGGCCCTCAGTATTTTCTTCTTCAACTTGAATCGTATTCTTGGTCTTCTTCTTCGGTCTCTCCTTAGAGCTCGTCTTGACAAACTTCCGAAGTGACTGCCACCGTTTCCGTGCTTCGCCAATAATCTCGTCGCGCGTCTTGGGCGCTGGTGGCGCTACAGCGAAGGCCGCTTGAAGCTGCTCCTTTTTCCGCTTTTGCTCTTCCTCCTCCACGATTCTTTTTCTTGCCCATGCTTTAGCTTCAGCTTTCATGGAATCTGTGACATTTGACCTGTCCAACGTTTCCAGGCTGGGGAACGTCGAAATTACATGGCTTTTGTAGTCCTGCAGCTGGCAAATTGGATTTGGGTCAAACAGCACTTCTTGCAAATACACTAATTTCTGGAGCGAAGCCAATGTATTCGGGTTTCCGATTTCGTTATTTGACAGGTACAGTTTCTGTAGATGTGGAGCCTTGTGAAGTCCTTCGAGGTTTCGAATACGGTTTCTCTTCAAATTCAACTCCGTTAAAGCTGTCAGGCCGAAACTTCCAAACTTTATTGTCTTGAAACAGTTGCCCGCCAGATTCAAAACTCGAAGAGCCACCAGACATCCGAGGTTTTCAATGTGTCGGAGTTGGTTGCCATGGAGGTCCAGAATCTCCAGTCTTTTCAGACATTCGATCCCTTCAAAGCGCCGTAACCTGAAAGGAGTTTTGTTTTTTAATTTCCCACCTCTGGTTTTTCATGTTTACAAAAGCTTACCGATTTTTCCCCAATAGCAAAACCCGCAACGAATTCAACCCTTGCAAACTATGTATCTTGTCGATCCGATTGTTATACAAGTCCAGAACAACCAGCTGATTCAACGTTGCCACATTATTGTCCAGCTTCGTTATCAAATTATTCTGTAACGACAACAACCGCAAATTAGGCTCGCTGGGCACATCGATGATCGGAAACTGCGTCAGTCCACAATTGTCCAGTTTGATGGCGTCTGGATTCTGCAATTTTTCTTCCACTGTTCTCACGATCCTTGGCCTTTTATCATTATTCAGGCCAATTCCAGATATGCTTTTTCCTTGCTTGATTGTAATTCCAGCGCTGAGCCCCGTTTCTTCCTCAGATTTGATTGTAAGAGCACGTGGCGCGCTTCGCGCGCCACCTGCGCTTTCCATCTCTTGTGGCATTTCCGCTGTCAAAGCGTTGCAAGACTTCGACTTGCCCATCCCTGTGGGCGCTGCGGATTTCAAATGACGCTTTTCCCGCGCAGCGATAATTCGCTCGGTTGTAAACTTCCTCAGAGCTCGTTCCGGTGATAGCGCCGCGCTGTGAAGATTTTGCGTGCTCTTCGCGAACCTTCTCGCGCTGTGGCTTGCTTTTGGCACTGGCAGCGGGGAAGACCATGGCTGAAAGAGAAAAACGTTTGAATACTGATTTTAGTTAATATTTAATTAATTAATTCCAATAATACAAAACTTCCAACCTGAACCCCTTTGGCCTCAGATAACGGCGGTGGGAAAGTCACACAATTCAAGCTCTTCTCGTGTCTCGCATTCAACAGCGGCAACTTCAAAAAATCACCAAATCCCTCACCATCCCCACCGCTATCCAACCATACTTTTGCAGTTTTCGCGCGATTTCGTTTCCACACAGAACTTGCCATTTTTGAACGCTACTTAATTTCAACCTGGGCACTCGAGAAGACACCTCCATCCGCACTGTCCTCATTCTGACTGACTAATCAACTCGGTCTGCATGTATTTCACCTGCAAAAATAATAATAACATGATACAACCCTATACTTCGCTGCAAACGGCAAAACGACACTGCTGTCACTAACGATTTCTTGTTCGAACAAGCAAACCACTTGAACACCGCCAACCAATTTTGCCATTTCCAGCCCGTTCCGGTTTTCACACTCGTTTCGATCAATCTTTCCGCTAGCTTCTCTTGTTTAGGCCGCCGTTGTTCATAACGATTTTTGTGTTCAGGAGAAAGCCGCCTTTCTTCAGCGTCTAACGGACTAGATGTTGAACTGTGCAGCTAATGGCTTATTGATTTTGGCCATAAACAACCTGCCGCATCTCCTACTCGACTGCTGCCTTCGTTGCTAAGTAACCTCGAAACTGTTCTCAGCTCCCAATATCATGGTGCACTTTGAGTTTGAGAGCTAATAAACCAAATGCAATTATCATCAAACAATTTACAGTATTGGGTTGATATTTAATTATAAATTATGAAAATTGTCGATTGTAGAAAACAGACTACAATCCTCTCAGTAATGTAATAAATTCAAGTAAACTAACGTTTATGACACTGATACAGTATTTTAACAACTATTGCTGATCCTGGGACATCGCCAAAAGTAATAGTAAGGAACTTGAAAACCTTATGTCAATTGGAACTACATCCCTTGGAACCTGCACTTACGCTCCATATTTTGATCTACAATTTCTCACATAAATTGCTAACATGTGAAAATATCGTGTATATAAGTTTAACTGGCTGTCGATTTTGGCCTGCTTCATCCCGAAGGTTTGATTCCAAGGGCACACTCGGCGTCCTTCAGAGCTTGTTTAAATCCATCGACGGACAGCTAGAAACATCAAGTTGTGCTTTTAGCGGAGTACAAATACAAAGACGAAGAGGCATAAGACGGGCTAATTGAAACCTACCTTAACCTCAGTTTTAGTCCAGCTCCCATATTCATAATCGTGGAAACTGAGATCGAGTTTCACGCGAGGCTCGTACCCATGAAACAGAGCTACCAGTATGGTTTCCTTCCTCAATTTACCATGGTAGAACTTCAAGTTGACTTCGAGCGTCTCCAGATCTGAAAAAACCCATAAATCGATTTAAAGAACAGTCAAGTTTTCTCTTCCGCGATAATGAGAGATTTTCACCAACCTTTGAAAAGTATGAGAGTATGGAAATAGCCATTACTTTCGCCCTTCATGATTTCGTTTTCCCTCCACTCAAAATTGCTCACGCTGCCAAGAAGATCCAGTGATAGTTTACGTAATCCAGGAAAAGACTTGCAAGCTTTGAAAATTCGTTCACCATAATAGTCTTCGTAAACGTAAGGATCGCATTCAAAGTTGTGCAGGTATCCCATATCCAACTCCAGTCTACTGACGTTGGACATCTGCAGTGCAGCTTGTTCTATCAGACTCCCATCCAATTCCTTTGGATACGAATGGGCTTGCTGAGGCTGATACGGTTTAACCACAAGTATCTCGACGTTTCCCAACTGATGTTTTACAGGACCTTGGATCTGAAGTTGGCTCAAGTATATGCTACCCGTTTCGTTGTCGTAGTCACCTTCTGTGGGCATCAAGAGACAGATTTTGGACAGCTGAGCAAAGACTTCGAACCTCTTGAGCAGGCGGAGGAGCAAATCAGCCCCAAGTTCCTCGGTCCCAGCAACAAAAGGGACACTTATCATCAGAAAATTGATAGCAGGGGTCCAGCGATCGATTTTCGGGAACATCTGTTCATACTCTTGTGAGAGTTGCAATGTAGTCGGCTTATTGAAGTTGATAAACTCAACCAGGGCGTCGGTTGTATCAGTTTTTCGCTTTCTTGAAAAGTTAAAGATGAGCTTCTGGATGTGTGGAAGGGCCACTGGATTTTCTTGAACAATTCGCTTCCAACTTCGAAAGAGTCCCAGAAACAGGTCTACCGCCACAAACAGCCGCACCATGTACTCATCGTTGTAATCAATGAAGATGAGGGTCTACAAAAACAAACATTTCAAACATCAATACACCGGTAAGGAACGCATCGCAATTTCTGCATCTTACGGTTGCTGGTTTTCTGTAAAAACTAACCTCCAACTTAGGAGAGTGGCGCAAGAACATTGCATCAAGAGTTGTTCGAAATCTTGGAACTTCTTCACAGAAGTCGTGAGTGTACCCAACAAGTTTCAAGGATGGAAACACATCATCTGGAGCAAGCACAGGAGGTTCGAAATTTTCCACGACGTTTTTCCCGTCCATGTCCATTATTCTGAACCGCAAAGCCTTCAGTCCTCGTAGTTGGCTCAGCAGAAAGGGCATTAGGCGATTCGCGTCGTTGATTGTCACGAAAAGAATTTCAAGTTCCTCAATATTCAATCTCCACTGAGCATTCGGTATGAATTCTGTGATCCTGAACTCTCCTTGTTCTTCCTGATAATCAATGGTCGCGTCTATCGGTACACCAGCAGTAATGTCACGATTCACCAAAGTCGCATCGAATCGCTCATATTCCGACCATTTCTGTTGACCGCGTAGCTCAATCTTTGCAGTCTTCCGCAACAAACACCTGGCGATCTTGTTCCAGTGGTAATTCACCATCCGCAGCTCTTTTAACTTGCTGAAATCAGAGAGTTCCAAGATTCTTTCAAGAATCTGAAAAAACGAGAAACAGGTGCTTCCATCAAACCACACGTCGTCAATAACAGCGTCTTCAAAGTATTTCATCCGTTACTCAATGTTTCGGCTTTACTTACCAGGTCGATTCCAAGCGCTTGATTGACGACATCAGCCATGTTGTTGTGTATTGCTTGCTCTTAACTGTCAACCAGTAATAATACGCACTTTTCAAAGTGGAAGATCGCAACTATCAAAATCTGTCCTTTGATCCGTCGTAGAATTCCGTATTATAACCTAACCCGTCTTGAGGTCTAAATCGAGTATTTCCTCGAGTCTTGCTAATCTATAAAATCACCTATCAATTCAGTCGTTCTTCTTCTCTATCTCCTACTAGATCGACTAATCAAGAGACTACGACGAACACTTTATGCTTTCAACTTGTCCACATATGTATCAAACTTTGCGGAGACTTCAATATCGGAACACTTTAGCACACGCAATTCACAATCCAACCATAGCCTTCAACATTAAGCAATTATACTTTAATTACAGCTCTCAATCACACGTCCATCTCGAACGGCTTCTAAACCTTGAATTCTCGATTTTACCGCCAACGTCACAACGCTCCACGACGTTTATTCAAGCAAAAGCTCCTCTGTTGACATCAGGAGGATAGGCTCAAGCATTTCATACTGCTTATGGTACACATGTTTGTACATGTATGAACATATACCGTTACATGCTATTTACAGTACATGTACATAATTTGAGCAGATGTCTCCAACCAACCATTCGCTTGCAGACCAGAAGGTCCAAAGTCCACAACGACCAAACGTATTCCAATTACAGTAGAAGAAAATTGGCTATTTATAGTAACACTTGTGGTGATAAATAGCCTGCTGCTATTAATTGCAACAAAAAAAGCTATTAATAGCCCCTAGGGGCTAAAAATAGCTGGAAAAC
>JAQGBJ010004077.1:0-11045 GCA_034698345.1 Sphaeridia pumilis | reverse complement strand
CGAAAATTGCGATGGCGAGTCGGAAGGCAAACTCTTTGAATGGGGCGCAATTCTGAAAGACTGTTCGAAGCATTGCAGACAACCAAGTCCTATTCGGGAAGAACCTTACAAGAACATGTACGAGTCAATTGAGAAGATCCTTCCGATTCAGAAGAAAATGCTAGACCTAGTCTCTTCAATGGAAGAGAATCCACCGGCATCATCGGTGCTGAAGTTCAGGCTGCATTTCGCCTTGATTCATGCAACGTCTTCGTTGGCGAAGTGGTATGAACAATCGGAAGATTTTGCCGTCTCTGAAGATCTCCACAGAAGGTAAGGCGATTGAGGAAACCTGGTCAGGAATGAGATTGAGAATAAATTGATGTGCTAATTTTGACTTGTTGCTTTCAGGTGCTTGGAGTACATTGAAAAAGTCTTGGTAGAATTTCCAGACGACAGTAATTTGGAAATCAGCGTAGGAGTAGAAAGAGTACACTTGATGCAAATCTACGAACATATCAGATACGCCATAGTTTGTTCAGAAAGGGATAAGCAGTCACAAGCGCTGGAGTTACTGATCAAAGCGGAAGATTTGTACCATTCTTTCAAGAAAGAGTTGGAGGTAGTGTCAGTGGAACCGTATCCGTTTCTGAAACTGTTGGATGCTTTAAATTCGGATTCTCTGGAGGATATGTTTACATACCTACTATTCTACTTGGGGCAGGTTTGTAAATGAATTTTGAACATGACGTCAATTGTTTCAAAGGATAAGTTGATGAGTGTTTTGAATCCTGCAGGCCTACAAGATTTCTGGTGCTAATGAAAAAGCGCTGCTTTACCTTCATGTTGTCCTCCGTCGTCAGTTGGAGCAGAAGGCTGTCGATCGTGTCCGCTGGGCAGCAGATGCAAGCAAAATGTCCAGTGCTATGGTTAGCAAACTTGATTGTTTTGACGCTGCGCGTAACATACTCTTGGCGGCAACCGCTGTTTTGAATGGATGTTCAGATGAAGATAAAGAAACTGATGCACATAAGCAAAACTACGCTGATGTGGGGAGAAGTTGGGTGAAACTAGGAAACGAACTGCTGGAAGCGTCAACTGACAGATTGAAGGACCTTGAGGAACAGACGCGAAAGCCTCCAAAGTTTCTGCACAAGTTGTCGTTTCGAGACAGTGAGAAACAGAGTTTGATGATTGAGTTGGATCAGGAGGAATATGACACAATATTGCTGCTTCGGTCGTTAAGGTTTCCTTCACTCGATCTCACAGAAGTACAAGAAAAAGAGGTAAATAGTAACGCAATCTTTTTGTGCTTACAATTTGAAGCTAGTTTAAACGCATTCGTGGATCTTTATTGCAGATGCAAGTGAAATACGTCCGGGACTTTGAAGAGGCAAGAGCCGTGTTCTTGCCTTTGCAACGCTGGGTGAACGTGGCTAAAGCTTATTTCACCATAGATCAGTTCGCCAGCGATCATATCGATATCGTGACGGATTACAGCACTGCCTTCAAGCTGCTAGCTTTTTTCGAACCTTGTTTAGACAGGTATGAACCTTTATACCCAAACGAAAGAATGCACGTGACCTTTGAATGACAGCTGATTCTCATTACTTTTGCAGAGAAATCAAGATGCACAAAAGAAGAGCTTTGATGTTAGAAGAAGTACTTGCAAAGCTGAACCCCAAGGTCTATAACGACGTCTTTCACTTTATTCTGAGAGAGCTAGCGGAAACTTACGAAAAAGTGTACAAACTTAAAGTATGTCACCCATCCAACACTCATATTTTCTCGCAGATACAAACACAGTTTGTTGATCAATCAAAATATTATTTTATCATCCTAGGTAAGCGAGATAAAAGAACGAGGAGAATCTCTCCGCTCCAAAGACAGAAAACTAGTAAAATGGCTAACAGACGCTGTGGAAGCTCACAAAAGAAACCTGAACATATTTGATTTCGATATGTAAGTGCCAAGTTCCAATCCACCTGCTTTTCCCTATAATTAACTATAATCGTACCTATATTTTGTCACCACAGAGACAATCCCATAAAGAGCTTCGATCCCGATTACCAGAAGAACTGCCTCGGTTCCGTCCTTTCTGCTGCCAGGATACTGGGTACATACCGAATCGAATATCTTAACTCCTAAACATTTCAGTATCAGAATCTAAACAGTTTCTTTCAAAATTCCAGGGGGCATCTCTCATGATCATCCTCTACATCACGACGCCACCGAGCTCGCCCGCCAAAGCAAGAGGCTCTACGAAGTACGTTTACCACCTGTTAAACCTTCTTTCAAAATATAACAATCAATATCTGATTTCACCCTTTTCATTTACAGTTCTTTCTCCAATACCTCGACCATCACCCCGAATTGAAACTTCACGACTTCAAAGTCCTCTACGAAGCTACACAAGACATGCCTGATCTTATGGACGAGCAGATTCGCAAAGTCTCTCGCTACTCTGCCTTACGGTGATCCTGTTTCCCTGATCGTCCTCCCCTCGAAACTTGTCGCCATCCAAACCGAACCTTCACTTCTAAAATCTAGTCATCGTCATCAACATTTATGTACACATGAAGCTAGGAACCTAGTGTCATGTTGTTATCGATGTTTTCCTTATTCAATAGCTTTAAGACTACTTGCTGTTAATCATGTAGCTTTTGAAAAAGTTAGCAACCCTCTGTCTACCTGTCCTGTCGAAACGTATCAATACGCGTTCTTCCGGTTCAATCGATCCGTCTCTTGTTAGCTTTTATTGACTTCTTTTTACTATTGTATATCCATAGGGGTTGAAACCCAAAACTTTTACCCGGCACGGGTCCGATCCAACCCTCCCGGGTAGCCGGAAACCCTATAACATTTCATGCCGTTTCATCCCTTCCATATATTAAACACATGAGATCTCTCTGTCTCTCTCTCTTCCCAAGAGCATTCTCTCCGTTCTGTAACATTACACCAAAAAATCCGCAATGCTAAAGCCGCATAAGAGAGAGCAGCAACAAGGAGATCTCTTCGCTCTCACCTTTACCGTATCACTGACTCACTCTCGGAGATTTTCTCAACGACTCTCTTATGGCCACCGCAGTGTTAATCTTACGCGAGGAGAATCCAGTTCTCCGCTACGGCGGTTGCGATTCTCAGTGACTTTAAAACGGATTTTAATTAATTAAAGATATTAAAGTTTTGAACTGCTGACTCAACTCTGTTTTTATATCAAACCAAATTCAAACGTGTCACAAAAAAGTGTTCAACAATCTCATTTTACCTGTTGCCTGTTTTAACACGCCAGAAAATCAGAACGCGATTCAGCCCGTTTTAAATGTGTCATTAGTTTTCATCATCTGTTTACATCCGGAACAACTTGATTTTCAACAGTTTAAATGACTTGAATCCTCGTTTTAACCTATGACGTTTCAAGATTAGACGAAATTAGGAATTGGGCCGTGGAACAAGAATAACCTGCTGTCAACAACAAGGGTTTCATCCGAAGGAATTGAAAACTTGATTCATCAAAGGTAAATGTAACCGGATTTAGCATTAAATTGTATTATTTGACATCAATCTGTGAATTAACCGTCTTGATTTGTGTTGACAGGACGTATTGATGACAAAGACACCAGTTTGATTATTACGAATCCAAGGAAAATTAAGCCGTTGAACGCTAATCGAAAATGCTTGTTGAAGGTGGTTTCAACGGACAAGTTTCTTAACGACGAACTACTGTGTTGACTTGAAATTTCGCTCAAGTGGAACTTTGATGACGATGATGTGATGTTGTTATCAGGTTAACAGCATAAACTGTGAGAATTCGCCAAGTTTGCCAAAAGTGTTGGATGTTTCTGAACTGATAAACGGGCTTCCAGGGTTGACATCATCGACTTTGTTTAGGTTTATCTCGGATTTTTACAATTTGACTTTAAAAGTGACTACGAAGCGAATGATTCAAGGCAAGAGCTGTAAGTGTTAATGAAGATTAATCGGCCTGTGGTGACAGACAGACTGGGTGGATTTGATTGTTTTGGGCGTCTGATGAGTGTGCCTTGGTATCTACAACCGACGAAGATTCGACAAAGATAGAGTTCAAGTGGATTATGCGTTAAAGAGGTCGTCATCAAAACGTCATGTGCGAGTTGAATCGTTTGTTGACAAGCAAAGGCAGGTCTTGGTGTATCTTGTGACAGTTGTCAGATGACTTTAAACTGTGCTCATTTAGTGTTTTGCTTAATTGGAGACTGATTTGACGGCCTTTTGTTTGTTGTAGCTTCGACGGAGGAGTAAGTTTTCCAAGATTTTAAGGATACATGTTCGAGCAAACTGCATTTCTACCAAGTATGTACCAAAGCTTTGGTTTTTACAAACTAACAGATGTAACGAACCGTTAGAGAGTCATAAATATACAATGTGTGAATGAGCCTCAAGGGCTTGCCCACCAGGTGTGAGCTTTGTTGCCAAAGTATGACAATCGTTCTTGGGGATGACTCTGCCAAAAGTTTGTTTGAAGGTGCCGACACAGTGCCTCTTTAGGGTTTTCGCAAACTGTTTGCCTATAAACCTGCTAACGTGGTGGGATCCGAAAGGAAATTTGGTCACGCTACTGACTGCCTGTATTATTAACGACTTTGGTCAACAAACATTGATATGAGTTCAGTGGGCAGCTGTGCAGGAGGACGTGTAAATGGGTATAACTTGGGAATCTGTTTCAGAAGCTTTGGTGCAGCAAATATGTTACAGTTTACGGTCCGAGAGGTCTCAACGGAGGCTTGATGGTCTTCCTTCAGAGAAATGCAGTTTGCTTGTACTACCACCTGTTTAAACATTACTATGTATAGAATTAGACCTGCTTTGGAGACGTATACTAATCAATTCATGTTTTTGCAGAATTCTCAAGTGACTGAACAAGATTTGCTCAAAAGTGTTGAAGTGTCAAGTACCACTTGAAACCCGGTTGATGATATGACTCAGACCCATTCGTAAGCGGAATCGTCATCGTCGTAATCTAACGACTCGTAAGTACCTCTGTACACAATTAATTTTATGCGTATTCAGCAGCATTGATCGATTTCGCATGGTTAAACCCAGAGTTGAAGTTGTAATATGAACGATTTGATATGGTGCAGTTTCCCTGTGTATGATTTAGGTTCACAACTTGTTTCCCTCCCAAGCTGTCGTACGGATATGTGTAAAGTATTGAAGAAGATGTAAAGAAACTCGAAGAAGAAGCCTCGCAAGGAAGTAACGCTCCAAGAAAGAAGTAGTGGACGTCGAGCATTAATGTAGGTCTATTTGGACTCGGAGAGACAGAAGAAGAACAAGAAGATGTGTTACAAATGTTAAACCAGTTTAAATGCATCTGCAAAGTTGAAAAGAAGCTCTGTTCCAAGGAGACGTTTCAAGATATTTTTAGCCAGGGGTGTTTTATAATGTTTGCCTGTTTCTGTCACTGTTATATGCTTTTCGAGTCAAAAGAAAGAACAAGTCCATGTTCTTTCCTGTAGGCCCAAACTTTGGAACATGCGTGTAGTATAGTAGAATGTAGTGTAATTTTAGCTTGTCAAATTCATGTTTGTGTGTGAGCTTTGTATTGAGGACAGGCAGGCAGCTGATTTCGTCTCACAAAGACTTTCAAGAGGCCTACAGATATTTGGCAATGTGCGTATACACACGTTTGTTTACACCTGACTGTCTGATCAGCAGACTCCCATGAGCTTTTGAGCCTCAAGTGCTGTTAATGGCCAGCCGACTTTTTGTAGGTGCTGATTGCAGGTGATTCATTCAGAAAGAGAGAGAGATAGATGCCGAGTTTTTGTACATTAGGCATAGGAGGAGAAAGGTATTGACAGCTTATCAAGCTGGTTCCTCGTTAATAACGGGTTGATATTCTCGAGTTGCACAACAACTAGTAGTTGGGCAAGCAAGTGGTAGTAGTGGCGAAATGTATACAATCAAGTTGGACTTTGACGACGGGACGATGATGACTGTTATCGCTGCGCTCCTCCTGACGCTGGCCTACTTGAGTGAATGCAACAGCCGGAGGCCATAAATCCTAATTTTGCAGTAGTTTAAAATGATGAGGGATGCGACTGTTGCAAACATGAAAGTTAATGCTGTTATAATGAGGAGAAACTGTGGTGGTGATGGTGAGGGTAGGCAGCTAGCAGGGAATAAGATACTTTTTTTGCTGGATCCATAAGGCAAACATGCTGGATGCATCGTTTAGAATGTGATTTATTCCGAGGAATCTTGTAGAGAAATAGGCTTGAATCAACCGAGCTAAAGTGACTTTTCTTTCTTTTGAAGCCATGGTTAGAACCGGATCCAGTTTCATAGTATCGTCAGCTGAATATAGACATAATTGGATTTTGATTACAGGCCCCACAGTTTTAGTGAGCAAGACTCAGGAATTCTCCCTTATGTGACGAAAATAGAAGGCTTCAGCTTCAGATTTAACTCACTCAATAGCGCCGATGATAAGACATATATACAACTTTTTCAGCTTCGTCTTTCAACACAGGAAGTGAATTATCAATCATAACAACAAATCTGTCCCGCCGTCGTATCATCGTATGTAGTAGCTTCGGGCACGCAAGGGTTTACATAATGCTCAACCGTGAATTGCGTAACCGACAGGATACAGTAGTTGTTTATGGAACAAAAGATAAAAGCTTGAGCTAGGCGGTCAGAGAGATGATATTTACCAAGAATAGAATGACGTTACTTCAGGCTTTACGTTTCCGTCTCTACTTTGAGTAGGGTCATCAAGTTGAATTATATGGCGGAAGAGGCGTGGGCCAAGGGTTGAAATCTTATCTGATTCCAGATCTGAATCTGACGCTTGTTTTAAACTGCAGAAGCCATGGAAGAACTTGTGGAACATCAAAGAAAAAACAAAGGCCCCAAGTTTATGCTACCGAAATCGATAACGGAGTTGTCAATGGTTTATGATCCAGAAGCATCGCTCAAGCCTCAATTAAGAAGGCATACGGGCCATTTCGGTGTACCGCAATTTGTCATTTTGCTTTTAGTGGACAATCTAAACGTTCTTTTCGTTAGTTGAACGTGTTGACATTTTTGCTCGAAATGAGATCAGCCATGAATGACGTTCAATCAGTCAATCGCAACTCGCTTTCAAAGCTATCGCATCGCCAAGAAATGGAACTCACGAAGCGCTTCTTTTGTGTTGTTGTTGGTCCAACGACGCTTCAATGGCTGCCTGAGTACAAAAAGCACGTGATAATTCTTCTTTCTTTGTTGTTTGTAGTGCAGATCAAAAATTGTGACTAATGAGATCTGACAAAATGGAGGTGAGGGACGTTAGCAGAATGTTAATGGCCACGTAGCAAATGTGCACGTGAGTAACGTGAGCATGGCAAAGGTGTAAATGATAACACGTTGTAATGGGGGTGAAAGCAATCTTTGAGCCATCGAGAAGAACGTGGGTTGAAATGCAATCAGGGTTGAAGAAAAAGGCCGATACATTTAAGTTTTTGCTGTACCGAATTATGGGCTTGTTCTTAATTCTTCTTAACAACTTTTGGTCCAAACACTTACAGAATGTGCAGAAACTATAGTCTTAATTGATGCTTGCAAATTCCCTCGATTTACAAAAATACAATACAAATTGATACAGTTGTTGTTGGGTTGCGAAGGGGCTTAATGAGTATGCGTAATTGGTAATTGGCAAAAGTCGGTGTGAAGCCTGAAGTTCGCCGTCAGTAGGCAGAAATGGCGAAAATACATACACGTGGTGTGGTATTGAATTGCTTTGTTGCGAAAAGACCACGGTTTTTGTGTGTTAGCTTGTGGAACTAATTTTTGATTGTTCAATGGCTGGCTTTTACGAGCCGAGATTCATCGACAAGCTTGGCGTTGCAAAAACACACTTGATGGGCTGAAAAGGCTTTTGATGTATCGTGGTCATGGCGAATTTACTTGAGCTGTAATTAATTATTGAGTATCATGAATTGTATATGGAGAATTAAAGTTAGGCGGGAGGAAATGTTAATCAAAATGACATGATTGACATTGTAGATTTGAAAGAGAAGAGTGCGGCCTTGGACAGAATAATTTAGATTAAGTATGTACTTGAGTATGTGCGAATTAGTGGCAGAGTGAAAGTCAAGGTTCGCTGAGGAATTCTAGCTTGTGGCGGCATGAGTCAGAATTTCACAGATTGTTTCAATTACACATAATAACATGAATATCTCCAACAACTGAACCAGAAACGACGCTTCCAGGATGGAAGCCTTCTGGATGGAAGAGAAGGATTTGAGGTTGGAATTTCGCAATGATTAGAGATGCAATAATGCGGATATGGATTTGACTGGAATCTAGAAACATTACGTGTGACCTCTTCAACTTTCAGCAATGTCATTGTTGATTGTGACACAAATTACCAGCTTCCCTTCGGCAATATATAGATGATATAGAATTCAGTCAGGATTCGGCTGACTAATAGTTAGTAATTTTTCTAAAAGGTTGTTTGATGACTGTGTGTTAGTAGCACGAATGGAAAAAGAAAAAGAGTCAAAGCTGAAGTTGCTGACTGAGGTTATGGCGAAGTACACGGAGCAAGTTGAAATGGATATTATATGATGAAATGGAAACCATAGAACGTTTAATTTGACTGTTTCGTAATTTAATTTATCTTTTGGTATTATGTTTCACTAGGTTTTGAGCTTTGGGTTTTAGTCAGTCGTGCGGACTGCGGACGACGGTATTGCGTTTTCATGAACGCTGTTTCAGCAGAAAACTGTTAAGATTGTCAAGAGTTTGACTGAAAAAAGCCTTGTAGATTTTGCTATATATACTTGCGACTTGTGGTTTTGATATGGTTGCAGGCTTTGAAATACAATTTCGGAAAGTCACGTTACAAACCATGCAAAAGTAGAAGCTTGCAAGTTGACACAACTACATAACTTAATACTTGTCATGTGAAGATTGTGCAAGTGCAATTAGCCAAATGCGTATATATATTCCACACCTGTGAATTATCAAGGCTTTTGATCAGAAGCAAGATTGCGACTGCTATGTTCATTAAGGGCTGAATCAAGTTTTGAATTTGCTGCTGGTTGGTCAATTGAAAGTTACGTTGACATTTTTAGGCTACTTGTTAAACTTGTAGAAATTATAAGCGAGGTTGATTTAATCTTGAAAAGATACAGAATTTGTACGACTGACTGATCCGGTGGAAATACCGCTTTCCATCCTCATCCTCAACAAGCACTTTTATATGCTCAGCCAAGCTTGAAACAACTTCAGATTTTAGTACGTTTAATGGGCGATCAAGACAAATTTTCACCTGTTATCACACCTTGCTGCTAAAGCAAACATAAAAACTTTCTAACGCTTAGTTTTAACAAGGCTTTGCAAATGGCATGAACTTGTTTTTGTTTTGGTTTCTGTGGTCAGTTCAGAGGAACAAGTTTGTTTCGCGATTCAGGATAATGAGCCTGTGGTTTAAGACTGCGTTTAACCAAAAGTTTACAAAGGAAATAATAAGGCAACGAAAAGAAACAGTAGTAGTTGTTGCTCAGGCTTGGCTTTGTGAAGCAGAGTATTTTTTGGCTTGGGTTTCCAGGACAGCTGCAGCTGCCATGTTTGCTCACAGTTGCCTATAACAGTGACACTTTACGACAAGTTTGAAGATTATTACGGTTGGCAAGTTAATTTCGTTTGGGCTCTTGTAAATCCCTGAGACGCACATTTCTTCTTCTTTTCTGGCTCTGGCCTAGCAAGTTTGTTGCAAGTTGAAGGAAATCTGGGCTAGTGTCAGTCAATCAAGTATGTGTGAGTGTGAGTGAAAATAAATGTGTCAGTCACTGGGTTCCGTTGTCATCTTGTGGTTGATGTCAACTTGCATTTGAACTAGTTGGACGGGAAGTGACTTTGACGAAATCACATGTTATCTTGTTGACTGAGAGTTGGTGGAACCAGTATCGGCATCGGCTGCAGTGGTAGTTCCGGAACCGGTTGTTTACAAAATTCTAGTTTTAAACTCTTGTTAAGAATAGCATTGGAGCAAAAGAAGTCTGCGGCAGGTTTTGCTGTATAAACTTGTAATGTTTGTTTACTCTGGTTTTATTGTTCAAGTTGATGGTAGTTGACAGAGTGGTGTTGGTGGACCGGAATGGCTTTGTTCACTCTGTATTAAGTTGAACTTGAAGCTTGATTCCAAGCCGGTAGTTGATGGTCGTCGAAAAGAGGTCTTATCGGTGGACGCAAGTGTAAATGTTGACACTGTTGTTATTATCTTCTCGGCAAGAGTCCGAGTGCAAGTCAGTTTTACGCCGAGTGTCTCCAGAGCCGGTCGATTATCGAATCTCGGTGGGGAAGTGGATTTACAGTGATATCGGAACTGGCTTCTTGGATTTCTGAAATTCAAGTCGGTTCAGTTAGTTCAGTATGAGCAAAGTCAAAGTGTAAGGTGATACGTGATAGATTCGTGCAGGCGTCCCTTGACTAGTGCTAGAAAAAGTGGTATTTTTAGTGCATCAAAAGTGTCAAGTTTCAGAATGAAGACACGCAATTTGTACCGGAGCCAGAGCATGAACGCGGCGGCGGCTGCAGCGCTTCCGCCGCTGCCAGTGCAGCTTGGTGAAAAGTAATGA
Source organism: Sphaeridia pumilis (assembly GCA_034698345.1). Taxonomy (NCBI): domain Eukaryota; kingdom Metazoa; phylum Arthropoda; class Collembola; order Symphypleona; family Sminthurididae; genus Sphaeridia; species Sphaeridia pumilis. Next base: position 456 of record JAQGBJ010004077.1, on the reverse strand, counting down.
TGAATTGTGAAATCGATCGAATGCTAGCTCATGTGATTATATATGTGATGGAATATTTTGAGAGTGGATTCTAATTGATGTAATGTTTTTGTTTACAGCTGGTCCGAGATGTCTGGTTCGATGATTGAAATGTTGGGGGCTACGCCGCGGATTGGACGAAGGTCTATGGCGTTGTCTGATATTGATCCGAAATATGTGAGCCAGGTGAGCGATACTTAATTGTTTTTAAGTTTAATATTTTAAAGGAGGAAGAAACCATTGAAGTTTGTGTTGGAATCAGATTGAGGAAGCGACAATTTTTGTAGAAAGTAAAACGGTTTTTTCTTGGCAAAGGAAAAATTGGCAAAATGGCAAAGTAAGTAACAAGGAAGCACGTACGGACAAGTGGTTTTGTTTTGAAGGTTCTTGGGAGGAGAGAAGAAAAGGGTTAAAAAGTTCCGTTTGATTACATGTTAA
>JAQGBJ010004076.1:0-11045 GCA_034698345.1 Sphaeridia pumilis | reverse complement strand
ACAAGGCACTCAAACAAACGATCTACAATTCTGGGAGTCTTTTTCGTCTGTGGCAATATGCGCACTGGAGCTTGACCGACATCTTTCCGAAAACTAGAAACATGTCGAATGTAACCTTTTCTAGCTTCTACGACCTGAAAGGAAAAATTAAACATAATGACCGTTTGGTAGCTATGAGTGAGAATAGATTTTTTGCAGGTATGCAGTTCAAACCTGTCTCGCAGTGTAGGAGATTTCTTCGTTTTCAGGATCACTGTCACCTGTATCTGTGGTGCTGTCTCCCAAGGGAGTATCACAAGAGCACAAGCTATCAGAACCAAGCTGAATACCTGAATCAGTGCTGGCTGTGGCTTCTTTGATTGTAGGAGCATAGGGTTTATTCTGTAAAATAGAATTCAGATTATATTTTTCATCCGATTTCAGTCACATCATGTAAATAGCTCTCCAAACTTACAGAAAGTTTCTGTTGACCGTATTGATAGGCCGAGGGAAAACAAGGTTGACTTGTTGTCTGATGAGACCTGTGAAGCTTTTGGGCAGAGCGTACACCTTTAACGGCATTGATGTTTCCGCCAGTAGTCAGTACAGTCCGATAGTTACGCTCATCATTCACGGTATTATTCAATGCCCAGTCGGACTTCGACTTCGCATGTAACCTTTCTTCTTGTCGATGATGTCTCGGATCAATGTAAGCCCTTCTGTTTCCGTTTCCTACTCCATAGTGGCTAGGCATGATTGGCAAAGTGTCCCGCTTTTGTGAAACAGGTAGAGGAATGGCACTTTCCGGAAAACGAGGAAGCATCGAATAAGATTGTCCTGCAGTCTGCATAGCGGTAGCTCTGGCACTATAATCGTTTGTTGGTACAACTTTTCCATAGTGAGGTACATGTTGCTGAATTTGCGTATGTCTCGAAGTATTTTGGAAAGCGTCAGCGGAAACATCACTACCGCCGTAAATATCACCATAATAACCTTGTCGATTCGTTGCAGCTCGTCTGCGATCGTGAAGTATCACATTCGGTCTATTCGTGATGCGACTGTCATCAAGGGCAACAGGATATCCATGGCTTGAAGGATAAAATGGTGGAGCATTCGCATTCAGTTGATTTTCATTGCCAGTAACAGCTATTGATTGTCCACTAGACTTTGGCTTCGGTTTGACGATTATTTCAGACTCCGTCTTGGATCTTGTGAGACCAGGGTGAGAGTTGGAGCGCTTTGATGAACCAGAGGCAGCTGAAGTAGACGTTGGACTTATATTCAGGTTTAGGATGCTTGGAACTGAAAAGAGAAGCGTTTGTAGTATCCCGTAATCCATCTAATAACAAAATTACTCCGTTCTTACCTAGGCCATAAATCTGCTGATGATCGGCAGCGCTACTGGAATACTGATTTGGACTGGTGATACCAGTAGTTGGTAGAGTTCCTCGCCTATTCATTGCTACCGCACTTGTACCTTTATAGTCCTTGCTGTAAACGTCTGTGGGCTGAAGCACTTGATCGGTGAACATATCGTACAGAAATGTCCGGGGTGGTTTTTCAGGCGGTGGTGGTTCTCTCGGTGCATCAGAGTATATCTGCAAGTGTTGACTGTCACTCATAATAGACAATGGCCGCTCAGTTGATGACACATTTCTTGCTTGTCGCCAATACGGTTCATAAAAAGAAGGAGGTGGTGGCACGGGAGGTGGCACATCTGAGTTGTAACTGCCACGAGAACTGTACGAATATGGGAACGAATCTTTCTGACTGGTCAGAACGTAGTCGGACACGGTCCTGATAGCCCTCTGAGGTGGTGGAGCTGGATTCAGCCTTGCCGCACCAGATGGATCCTCCTCTGGATTTTGCCGTTTGACATAGACGCTTCTAGCTCTGTTGATGTCAATATCTTGAATTCTTCTTGGAGGATCTTCCAGTGATCTAACTCTTTCCAAGCTCAACTTTTCCCTTGATCGCGGAATATCAATAACGTTCTCTTCCGTTCCATCCTTTTTCCGAAAAGCGTTCCTTCGTTTAACCTTTCCGTACAGTGCTGAGCTGTTTTGGCTACTGCTATCATCAAGAAATTCCTCATTCTGTGGCAAGAATTCCTGTCTCAATGTTGCTGGTTGCAGATCATCGTAGAGCGTGATAGAGTTGCTGACGTAAACACCAGATCTACTGGGTTGGGAGCCCAATTCCGACAACACACTGACCGGATGAGAGTTTCCACCAGAACCATATGACAACGAGATACTTTTGGCACTTATCGATGGCATGAGGTTGTTTTCAGCAGTTAAGCGATACCGCGGATCGTTTTGTTGTAGTTGCATAGTAGTCGCAGAAGCGTTAAGAACTCCCGACAAGGCATCTTGGCGCTGGTTTTCGTGCGGAGAGACGTGGCGCGCTTCAAACTGATGCCGCAGCGTCTGCACTTTGTTACCATTTCCATCCATCTACAATTTAGAATCGCAAAATTATAAATTGACTTACAAATATAGCGCTAATGACGACTGAGAGCTTCTAAACACGCAACGGAGCAGTGCAACAGGTGGTTGATCACATGTGCTTCAAAATTAGGCTCAACTTACCGAAAAGTTATTTGTTTTCCGATGAATATTTCATGTTGATTTGATGAGCAGGAACGGTCATATTACTTCGATTCCTGATCAGTTGCTCTTCAAACTTTGAAATGAACCTGAAGAAGAGCATTCACATTATTAAACCAACATTCAGCAAAACTGAAATGCCACAAATCGTTAGAGCAGCTATACTTGACAACTACTGTCAAGAGCAAATAAGGTTTCTGGATTCTGAATCACGTCTGAAAGATCTAGCAACCTAGTTAAGCAGGCAAGATTGAGAAGATTGTACTTCTTGATCCGTGATTAAGCACGTATATTTTCCTTTAGAGATTGAGGTTATTCCGTGGAACTACTCATGCAAACACGCGTTATCAGCAGAACGGAAACGAATGTCCAATTACAGTATTAACTCACCTACTGCACCGAAGGTATCACTTTTGGATTTAACGGCGATATTTTTTAGAACACTTGCAACAATCAGTCGCAGATTAACGTATAAGAATAATGAAAAAATGTTACACTGGCTACATCATACATGACACATGGAAATTCTAATAAACAATGGTGAAAAAAACTAAAAAATCAGATCTTGATTTGCGTTCAAATTATGAATTAAAACTAAAAGTTTGAATTACATGATTCAGATAAATAAATCTTAACAGATGAAAGTTTTTTAAAAGTCACAAAATTAATAGGTTAATGTTCATCGCGAGAATTGCATGTCGTGCATACCACTTTCTATTATATCAGCTGCACATTCTTTGAGTGAGACCAATATCATGCATAAAAACATCAACAAAAAATCAAGGATATCTACGCAAGGATGTCTACCGCCAGGTGCAGCATCAACTCTAGAGCCTTGATGAGCGACGAGTAGAACGTTTGCTTCAACTGCATTTTCAGAAACTGTTCATTCTACAACTTTTCCTAATTTTGATCCAAACTAAAATTTAAACGTGGTTGATCGCAAATTGTGCAATCAACAATAATGTGAATTTCGAGTTGAAAGCCAGCTTCAGAAGCATAAAATGAATGCACATTACCATTATACTAACCAAGGTCGCTGTAATCTTGTCTGGTTCCGAAGCGAATTAATTCCACAAGTGCCATCATATGTGCATCATTCTCATGATTTCAGCTGCTTCTTCTGCAAACGATTGTTTTCAAACGCTAGAAAGCAATGTTGCTCAAAATTTTGAATTCATGTTCTGATTTCTCATGTTAATTTCCCCAAACGGCATCCAGAATCCTGAATCCTGAACAACTTTCATTATTACAAGAACCTTGAAAACCAATGCATTGCATCGGAACAAAGCGTCTAGTCAGTTGGATTTTAATGGTAAGTTAATTGTGTGTACTTTGGTGCATACATAGTTCGGGATATAAAAAGCTTGCAAGAGAGCCGAAACCTTGCCAAAGCCATATTACGTGGTTCCATTCTCGCTGTTCAAGTTATCCAAGTTTCTGAACCAAGATTACTTCCACTTGTTTTCAAAATACTTTAAAGTACATTTTTTAGCACATAATGAAGTTGATACTGTTTTCAGTAGCCGTTCTGCTTGCTGCCGGAATCAGCATGCCCGAAGTTCAGGCTGCCCCTCAAGGCCCGTTTCCGTACTTCCAGGTAATGATATCTCAAACAGCTTAAGGCCTGATTTGGACCCTCAAATGTACTAACAGACTTCGCAATTCTTATCCACAGGTTTGGCAACAGATGCCTCAAATAATGCAGTTCATTGGGCAAACCTACTTCGGTTCATTTGGTCGACCAGCTCCATCCCAATCAGCTACTGACACAACAACTTCAGCCTCAACTTCAACGACAGCCGGCCTACTCATGTCTTCAACTAGCACAAACCCAGAAGCTACTACGGAAAATCCTGAAACCACCGAAGAATCTGCGTCAGAAACCACGCCAGAAATCTAGCTTGTTCCTTCAGAACAGAGGCAACCTGGATGGAGCCGTGTCGTAGTTTGAAATCATTCTAAATCTGTAAGCATTATGCAATCAATCTGTGAGATTACTTCTCCACTAAAAACTATACGAATGAGTAAATAAACAACGTATTGGCCACTTCATCGCTTATTGGCAAATTTCGTCCACAACAAATTTTCCTCGTTGAGTGAGTGGAGATGGGATGGGCGATGGGCAACATCCGCAAACTTGAAAGTGGCACCACCACCGAAGATCAAAGGCTGTCAGCCAATTCCGACAGGATCCGTTCAAAGTAACCTTCCGACGACTCTCTTAATAATAGCTTTTTATCGGACTAATCAGTCAAGTTCGATTGTCCATTTGTCCAATCAAACTGATCGAGCCATGCATTTGGCGTCAGTCCTAGAATGTCACGGCCATATAAAAGCAGGTGCGCCTTCTGGCTTCTGCACAAATACCAACGTAAAGACAGTTAAAACAGCTAGATTCCGAGATTCCAAATTCGGATCAAAATGGTCAAGTCAATCATCGCAGTTGCCCTTCTGGTGGCAATGGTGGCCGCCAAGGCGCCCATGTCAACCACAAGCAACTTCTTTTGGTATCCGGCAGACAACGGAGGCGTCGTCCCTGCCTTCTTGGACAGCGGAGCTAACTTCAGGGCTTTGACAAAGGCTGATGAGTCCGATGTCCATTTCTGGTTGTTCACGCTGTAAGTTATAACTGACTTGTGCTTTTTTAGATTTCAACATGACAGGATTTGATGGGATTTCGTTGCAGATCTGCCCGAGATGGCTACGAGCTCATTGTCGGAGACACGGAAAACTTGAAAGCATCTCCTTACATGGCCGGAAAGCCTGTCAAGTTCATTTGTCACGGTTTCTCCAGCAGTGGAGATAAAGCGCCTGGTACTTCGCTCCGTGATGGTGAGTGACCAGAAGTTCAACTTCAAAGACTTTTTCCAAGACTTTCATTGTTCTTGAACATTGTATATTTCCTTCAGCTTACTTTGATGCCGGAAACGACTACAATATAATCATCATTGACTGGAAGGCCATCGCCGCCGCTCCTTGGTACGACAGGGCTGCAGCTGGAACCAAAATCGTTGGACAAATGACCGCCCGTCTCTGCCTCCACATGATGGCTAGTGGCTTGAAATTGTCGGATGTTCACATCATGGGTTAGTTGCGCTTTAAACTTTGCTTCTTTTGTCAACCAGGCATTTCACATTTGACTGTTCTGTTCTCCAGGTCACAGTTTGGGATCTCACGTTGCTGGATGGGCCGGTTCCATTTTGGGCGCTGGTCAACTCGGCAGAATCACCGCCATGGACCCTGCTCTTCCCCTTTTCGGAGAGAAGCCCGACAGTGACAGAATTGGTAAGTTGGCTCATTCGAGCTTTATGACCTTCAACTGCAAAGAACGTCAGAGCTAAAAGTTTTGTAACTTTTTTACAGATCCAACTGATGCAGCTTACGTTGACGTAATCCACACTGCCGGAGGAAGCATTTTGGATGGAGCTCTTGCCTTCACGGATCCCCGCGGCCACGTCGACTTCTACCCCAACGACGGAACTCCTCCTCAAGCAGGTTGCTCCGGTGAATTCATGGGTAAGTTCCAACCTCGAAGTCTAAAACAAAACCGTCGTAAGATGAGAACATGTTTTAATTCCTTGAATTTTCAAAATCCACGCAGGTACCTGCAGCCACAGCCGATCCTACGAATTCATGGAAGAATCAATCCGCAAAAACACTTCCTTCCGTTCTTGCTTGTGCAACTCGTGGGAAGAATTCTGGTCCGGAAGCTGCTCCTGCCATCAGACTGCCAACATGGGCGAAGGATCCACTGGAAGGTAAAACGACTAATCCTGAATGCAACTTAAAATCCAACCATATTTTACTTAATTTAATGTGTTGACTTTTTGCAGCCCTCACGGCCGCTACTACTTGGTGACGAACCCCAAGAGGCCCTTCTCCCAACATTAAGGACATCCCAAATGACTCATCAATGGACTTCAGCTTCTTGCCTGCTGAAATACTGAAAGCTCACGCTTTTTTCAAGTCAATTAGAACAAATTATAATCTACCGTTTCGGTTAATGCATTTCTGAAAACCTCAATAAACTTAAATTGGTTCTCAACTGTTCAAACATTATTTTTGGGTCACATAATGATGACATGGCTTCATTTTCAAAAGTTCTACAAAGACGAAAATACATTCTAAAGCCTTTTGATTATTTTGATACAAGATTCATTCACTCAGTCAGATGCATACACAGAACATATTAGACACACAAATATTTGATCCAGAAATCAAAGTTTGCTTTTGTGGTTAGTCACATTTGTATATAAACTGCTAGCGTTTTAGTCAGGGAAACGTAATCAAACCATAGAATCCTTCTTGACACTCTAATTTCTAAAGAATTCTTCTATCATTCAAAATGAACCGTCTTGTAATTGTTGCCATTTTCGCCCTGCTTGTGCAGAGCGTCCTTTGCAGAACAGTAGCTTTCACCAGGGAAAACTCGGACGTGCCCGCCGAATATGCTCAAGAAGCAAAAGACGCTAAATTGGCATTGGCAATTTCCAAATTTTGTAAGTTTCCAAAAAATAACGTAATTCATTCAAGCTCAACAATAGTCCACTGCAAAATGAAAAACATTTTCTTCCAGTGACATTCGGATCCAACCAACAATCTCAGAACAGCGGCAGCAGCAACGGAGTCCCCAATGGAATTGATGTTGGATTCTCAAACTGGTACTCGTTGGGCTCGCTGTTTTCCAACTCGCCATCGACAACGCGCCCTTGAAGGGCCGCCAGCCAAACCCCTTCCTGAAGTCAATCCATCATTTTAATGGACCTACTCTAAATCATGTTTTTCCGGATGTGTTTTTTCCAGAACACGGCGTCATTGGGTATTACAAACAAGGCAACAAACTCGTATTCAATATCCGGGAATTGTTTATGCCAATACTTGTCAACAATCAATCACTAAAAATATATTCAAGGTTATCAATCATTATTTTTCGAGTGAGGAAAACTGGGATGAAAAACAATTTGTTCTTCCACATTTCCGTCTTTGCTAATAAAACTATTGATTGGAAATTTAGCAGACTGATAAATAGCAATTGATGATTGCGGATCCTTTGTGTCACCTTGCATCAACACAATGAACAATCAGGTTCAAGTGGAGTCGTACTATAAAAAGCTTCTAGAAACAAACTGCGGAATGATCCATAACTTCTGCTCTTGATGTGATTGATGATTACAATTTGCCCGACAAGATTCTCAAGAGTTGAAGATTGGTGAAGATCCGCGCTATAAGAATGCCCACCTCACGGCTTTGTGGCAGTCAGTTGCCGTATTACAGCCTGAAGTTTTAGTTGCTTTTAGAAGCTTTTTCTAGCGCAAAAATGGCAAAACTTGTACTTTTGGTAGGTGCTATTGTAGCGGCGGTCTTTGCAACCGCAGTTTCCGGCTCTACCCACAACAACATCATGTACTTTCCCGACCCCATAAATGAAGGCCGGCTGATTCCAGCCTTCATCGGTTCTAACGGGATCCACACTTTCCCCAAAGAAGACGATTATGAAACAAAGGCTCGTTTTTTCTTGTTGACCAGCAGAACTCCGTCGTTTGACACTGCTGAAGAGCTGTTCATCGGAGACGCTGGAGCGCTCGCGCGATCCCATTACATTCGTGGTGCGCCCTTGAAGATCATGGCTCATGGATTTGGTGGAAACTGGCGAGCCGGATTCCCAACTCAGATTGCTCAGGGTATGTGCTTACTGCTAAAGAAACTCGAGTTTTTTTGTAATTTCACTTGAATCCAGAGTTCATATTTTCAGAATTCTTGAATAGTGGAGAATTAGTAAATCTGATTCTGATTGACTGGTCGTCCCTTGCCACGAGCCCCTGGTACAACATTGCCGCGCCAGCAACCAAAGGAGTTGGACGAAGTGCAGGCATGCTCGTCCAAACTATCATTGACGAAGGCTTGACTTCCCACGACTTGATTCACATAATCGGATACAGTTTGGGTGCTCATGTCGCTGGATCTTGTGGCGCTACGCTCGAAGGAAAGGCCGCCAGAATCACCGCTTTGGACCCAGCCTTGCCCTTGTTCGATCTTGTTGGCGATGAGGACAGAATTGACCCAGATGACGGTACGCTGAATTCGAAATTTCTTTGAACAGAAACATCAGACTAGATTTATAAAATGGTTTTTATACTTTACTTTTTAGCTGTATTCGTCGATGTTATCCATACTGCTGGAGGGTACTTGTGGAACAATGGACTCGCTTTCATGACACCGCGAGGCGATGTTGACTTCTACCCCAACAGTGGAACTCGTCAGCCTGGTTGCCAGTTGCCTGACGACACTTTTGGTTAGTAGTGGGATGAAATCTCGAATCTATAAACCTTGTAGAACGGCAAACTTTAATTTGTTTTACTTTGTTTCAAAACAGGAGGCTGCAGTCACGGCAGAGCCCCCGCATATTTCAAGGAATCCATTGCCAAGCCCAGTGGCTTCCCGGCCTGCAAATGTGAAAAATGGGATGACTTTGTTTCTGGAGCTTGCGATTGCAGTGTTACTGAAGTCACGATGGGTTTCCATACTTCTGACAGGTGAGTGAGAATTAGTAAGAGCTTAAGTGACTGCTAATCATGCATGATTCTAACTGATTTTGATTCTTCTACAGCGCCCGCGGTCTTTACTACCTGAACACGACTTCTGCTTCACCTTTCGATCTTGGACTTGGTGGAATCGAGCACCTTTAAATGTCTTGCTGGCTTTAAGAAATTGCTGTTTTGACTCAAGTTCCTAATAAAGTTCCTTTTTGAGACTCTCATGTATAGCTCGTGTTCTAGAATTGATTGCTAGTAAATTCTGAATAATGAGAAGTTTTTATTGTGACAAAAGTTTCCAAATTGTGAATAGCTACAAACAACACTCTGGATTACAACCGGTATGAAAGACACACTGACAAATTGTTGCTGTGCTTACAAAAATTACAGTCAAATTCGTATGAGTTTAAAAATCTCGAAAACGAGATGAACAATTTGTGTCAAAATCTACAAAAAGTAGAGCATGATTTTGGTGAGCATGTAGAGCTGGATGATGAATCCGACGAAGAAGCTGATGGCTCGGGATGGTTGTGGGAGCGGGTAGATAGCGTAGCAGAAGGTGTGGAACATGCGCGTGAAGACGAAGGTCTTGAAGAGAAGCGCTGCAGTGCCCACGACAGGGTTGGTGAAGCAGTAGAGGTAGCCGATGCCGAAGAAGGGCAGAATGTTCTCCAGATCGTTCTGATGGGCGCTGCAAAATCAAAAGTCACATATTTGTATTACAAACTTTGATCGTTAACCGAATTATACCGCCGTATCGAGCGTAAACTTACCGGCGAACACGCTCCACATCAGGGTCGGTCGTCGTCGTCTTGAGACGCTTGTCCATCAGATCCTCGGGGTTGGCAAAAGCCTACATCAAACAGAACGTGTTCAATTATATACTACTAAAAGTAAAGAAGTGTGAACTTGAAAAATTAATTCTGCTGAATTTTCTGTTACCTTCTTGCGGAAACGCTGGATGGCGGTGAGCGGGACCATGAAGAAGAGCTTGAAGCCGAGGATCGCCGACCAGAAGGCGAAGCTCGCGAAGGCTTCCTGGTTCAGTGGAACAGCCATTGTTGAAGTCGTTGAAGACAAAGGTGCCTACGGATTCAAAAACACAATAAGAATTTTGGCAGCAACAGCAAGCAATGACTTTGCTGACTGGAATGACAGAAAGCTTTCGTCTGTCGTATTGAATGGTAGTGCAGTAGAACTCTTGCTCAAACCTATGGTCTTTTGAAAAGGCGAGATAGCAGCAAAAACCTGTTTAACCTTCTAACTATGCTAGCAAAAATAATATTCAGCCGGTGAGAGAGGATGATTCTGTGGCTTGAAGTGTTTGACTCAAGGCCAACGCAAGATCGTGCGACTATGGACGTCAAAGATTCTTCTAGAAGATGATTGAACTTTTTACTAGACGTGTTCGGGAGAGCTTGACTATTTCAAAAGCTCTGCAATTATGCCAGGTGAATAATAATAATAAAATATCTCCAGGAAAGAATTGAGTCGAAAGACCGAATACTACTATACCAGCAGAGGGTAATGTGAAACAATGGAAGTTTCTGTCTATTTGATGAAACACCTTGAACCATTTGAAAAAATCTAGAGAGGTGATGTGGCCTAACATGTAGACTTGGCACAAACTTAAAAACAGTACTTACCACTTTCAGTAACTTTGATTCACTTGTTTAGGTTTAGCAGTTGAAGATCAGTAAGCTCACTCACTCAGTCAGTCTTGGCTTGTACTGGATAACGGACAGAGAGGAGAAATGGCGCGATAGCGTCAGCTGGAGAACTGTCATAAGCACACAGGTAATGTTGTATCCAGGCGGGAACAGGACGCGTCTTTCCTGACTGGCTAACATACGTGTAACAAGAGAAGAGTATCCAGTATTTTTGGCTTGGCGTCATCTCACAGTTTCCAGGGGAAACAGAC
>JAQGBJ010004075.1:0-11047 GCA_034698345.1 Sphaeridia pumilis | reverse complement strand
CTAATGTCCGAAATATCGCCGTCATACATCCAAAACTCCTCCAATTTGTTGTGAAACCTTCCTATACTTTTACTACTTATAAAATTTCATCACAACTCCGACAACCAACCTCTTTGAGTGTTTTTTCTCTTAATTCTTCAACTTTTGTCGTGTCCTATCCCCAACCTCCGAAAATTTGCCAAAATGTCTTCGAACTTCAAAGTGCTACTCTCAACTATTAGGTCATATCCTTCTAATATAATAGATGTAATTTTAAAATACTACCATGCAATTACTAAAAAGACTAAATTTTCTTCACAGCTACATTTTCTCAGAAAATGTAGAAGACACAACATCGTTCCTCAAGGGTTTCAACTTAAGTGTTCGTTCAATTTCGAAGATAGAAGAGGCCTGGTCCAACATGCTTTACGTCGCGCTTCCAGTGGTATCAGAAATGAAGCCATGCATTCCATCCACAACAACGTCTGTGTCACTTCTGCTACAATTGCTGAAACTCGGGAGGAACTTAAGTCTCTTGTCACAGAATCTCGTTTTAAATTCATCATTGGTTTGGTTCGAGATTTGAATGACAAAACCTATAACAATGAATGTAACCGTTTGAATCAAAAGTTTCAAAGATTACTGCCGCCTACACCACACATAACACAACTTATGGATGAACCTCGGAAGACTGTCTTTACAATACCGTCTGACTTACCGCTGACCCAGGATGAAACAAAAGTCCTGTCACGTGGTCTCAAGTTCTGCCCAACACCAGCAGGTGTCGACATGTTTCAATCTCACCTGGATAAAGAACGGTTCATACGACGTCTGAGATTGAAGCATTACTTCAAGGATCGGGACAGCCTTCCCGATGATAATGAAGACCCGATTAAAGCAATGGTTCATAAAATAGCCGCAAAAAAGTCAAACTGGAACCCACCCACTAATGAATGTCCGGAAATCGAATCTCTTTCTAATGCCATGACTAATGAGCTGAACAGTTTGCAGGTGCAGAGATGGCCAAAATCCAACCTCTCTTCATCAGAAAATGCAGCATTCTCAAGCTTAAAGAGACGGACGGACATCGTTATCAATCAGGCTGATAAAGGAGGTGGTACTGTAGTCTGGAGAAAAGACTTATACATACAAGAGGCTATGAGGCAACTGTCGAATACGGACCACTACACTGAAGTCCCTGTTGACCCCACGGATGAATACCAGAAAATAGTTGGAGACACTATCAAAGGTTTCATTAGTACTGGACAACTGGAACCGTACTGTATGGGTTTGTTGGTTAAAACAGCCAGATGCCCTTTGTTTTATTTACTTGCAAAAATTCACAAGGCTAATAATCCTGGAAGACCAATAGTCTCTACTTGTAGTTGTCCAACAGACTATATATCGGAGTTCGTCAGCGATAACCTCAAGGATATTGTTGCATCCACTCCCAGCTATGTGAAGGATTCCAAGAATTTACTTCAACTACTTTACGACTTCAAATTCTCCGGTCCACGGCCTCGTGTTGTAACGATGGACGTTTCCAGTTTGTATACCGTCATTCCACATGCTGACGGTTTGGAAGCTGTGAAACACTTCTTGGATAGACGAATCAACAAAACCGTTCCCACTTCTGTTATCGTTCGGCTGACGGAGCTTGTACTTACTCTTAACACGTTTAAGTTCGGTGACAAGTATTTCCAGCAGACGAGTGGAGTTGCAATGGGAACTGTGATGGGACCAGTCTATGCCTGCTTGTTTTTAGCACGCCAAGAAGAAAAATTCTTTGCTACACACCCTCAATATAAGCCTGATTTATTTAAACGCTACATTGACGATCTTTTGTTTTTATTCTCAGGTTCAGAGAGGAGACAGGAGAAGTTCATCAGTGAGTTTAAAAAGATGCATCCCGCATTACAATTCACAGTTGAACAATCAAACCAAGAGCTACCCTTTCTGGACCTGAAGATCAAGATTGATGAAAACGGTGTTCTATATACTTCAACCTATACGAAAGAAACCGATGCACGGTTATACTTGAACGCCAAATCTTACCACTCTGCCAACACAATCAAAAGCATACCGTATTCCCAGCTCTTACGTTTAAGACGAAACTGTACCAAAGATGAAGACTTTAAGAAAGAAGCTGACGAAATGATGAACGCCTTTTTACGCCAAGATTATGACAAGACCCTGTTGATCAAGGCATACGAAAAGGTCAAGTCAAAGAATCGGTATCTCATTGTCTTCAGCCAAGGACAGAAGAAAAGTCAAGAAAGAATACCGTATGTCCAGACTTACTCACAAATCAGTCACAACTTGGGGAAATATTGCAGCACTAAGTTTGACCAAACGATCCTGGCCAATCCAAATCTTAAAGAACTTTTCAAAGAGCCGCCAATCCAAGCTCTACGCAGATGTAAGAACTTTAGAGATCATTTGGTACGAGCTAAGTTGAACTGCAACCGTGATAAGTCTGGAAACCCTGGAACTTTTCCTTGCAACAATGGTCGAAGGCAAGGACAACAGTGCATTACTTGTCAACATGCTGCCCAGACTCCGTTTGTGTCTAACCCTCACTGTACCTTCCAACTGAAACAAGAGTTTACATGTGAGTCCAGATGTATCATATATTGTATCCAATGTAGATGCTGCCCTTCTGTTGTGTATATAGGACAGACAAGTCGAACAGCAAGAGATCGTATTGGAGAACATCTGAGGGACATCAAAGGGGATTCCAGAGTGACAGCAATTTCAACCCATTTCAAGACCGGAGGACATTCGTTCAAGGATCTGAAGTTCTCAGTATTGTGCCATGCCCCGAACGACGAGGATGCAAGATTGTTACGTGAAAGCCGTTGGATTTATAACTTCAAGTCAACTGAAGCACCAGGACTCAACGTGGCCTTCTCATTTGTCTAGACGTCTACATTACGTGGCTTAGTTTAATGCCTCCGACAAGTTTTCCTATAGGCGTCAATACTATAGGTTTTCCTTGGATCGACGTACATGTACTTCTAATTACGTATACTGTTACATTAGGTCAGACTCCAGAACAATGCTAGCCATTGACGGGAATTGGCAATCCCGGAGTATTCAGCCACGATCTATTAGTATCTATGACTTTAATAGTTGAGATTTAGCGCTTAATTCGAATTCGTTTTCGGCTTTCACCGAAATCTGGCCTGACGAAGGACTAATGTCCGAAATATCGCCGTCATACATCCAAAACTCCTCCAATTTGTTGTGAAACCTTCCTATACTTTTACTACTTATAAAATTTCATCACAACTCCGACAACCAACCTCTTTGAGTGTTTTTTCTCTTAATTAATCTCAGACCTGCATTCAGCCTCCTTGTGTTTGACAAACTTGCTTCGCATAACATAACCACGTGCTCCGAGGTCTTCCAAAAGGACCAACTGCTCATCAGCGTACAAAAAGCCCGGTAGATACTCGAAAGTGAGTTGGCCCGTCGCCACCTGGCTTCTGAAGCACTCTTTGAACATTGGCAGTAACCCGCCAAAATACGCGCCCTCTTTGAAAAACGCATCAAAGTCCATTTCATTTGAATGTTCGTTCTGAATCATCGTTTTGGCAAAAAGTCGAACCTCTTCACCCGAAGTAAGTTTCACTTTTACGGCAACCACGACACTGGCAAAATTGTCTCCTGCCAACGGAGGCTTGCTGAAGGTGACATCTTGAATCTGGTCCGCAGTGTAGCGGTTTTGCGATGCCAAGATATCGATGACGGTCGACTTTTCTAGAGCTTTTTTCACCATTGTTGATTCTTATTGATGCTGACTTGTAGAAACGATTTTACAGTTCAAGCGAGAACTGACAACTGACTGAGTGTGGAAACTGCGCCAATATTTTGTGATTACAGTTGTCAGGAGTTTTTGCATGCAAGTACAGTGTGTCTATAAAGTCCTGTCCACTCACTTAAAAGGCTACAACTTTTGAAGAACTCGGCCCATTTTTATAAAATAGGCATAGCAACCAACTCGTCAAGCATCTGTTGACAAAAAATCAACAATGTACGCCCAATGGGAAGCGAGCAAAATGACGAAAACCAAAGGTGTTTCGCTCGACGCAACATGAGAGAACCCTGTCAATAGTTTATCATTTGGTCAATGAGTTCTTATGTTATAACCAAGGTCATATCGTTCAAGGCCAATTTAAACAACTTTCGTCAAAACAAATATAGCAGATGATGAACTAAAAATACGTGACGGTACTCGTGGATGTACCACGTTCAGCAAAAGCTATCTTCATGTGTTATATGTTTACGCTATGAATGTTACTTAAAATTACTTGAGCGTGACCAGCATCAGCACAAGGGCTGATCGGTTGCGTCTACCTTCATGGCTTTCCAATTGATGTGTGTATTAAACAGCCACACATACGCTTCCAAAATTTATTTGTTTTTCATGACCGCTAAAATCAGAATCTAAAACGTCAACTTAAGATGTCTCAGCACTGGTTCCCAAACAAGCCTCAACCTTCCAACTCTGGTTTTTGAAAAACAAATAAAGTTTCATTAAATGTTAACTTCTACGGGCAATAATTTTACAAATTACAGTAAAGACATAAGATGCGCTCATGTGCAATTTGCGATTTTCAACACCATAAATTCAGCAAAATTACTGACTGAGGGCTTTAGCCGCTTTAGTGCTATTTCCACCTCGTCTGACAGTCAGTTAATTACACGTGAAAAATATTCATGAGTTTGCAAACTGCCGAAACTGTACATAAACTTACATGCTTTTGTCAACGCTCGCGTTTTGTCAGTTCTGATTATGAAAAGTTTGCAAAATTGCTGACGTTTGAGCTGACAGCATTTGACATGCTGAAAATAACAGTGTTCAATAGGTAGAAGCCCATATAAGATACTCCAGTCACCTCAGAATTTTATTGACAGCCTCAAATTTTGCACTCCCGAAATGAAAACAGTATCCAACATGTCTCCAAGCCCTCAAAACTTCTCATTTTGCCCAAGTTCCAGGAACCAAAAGCAATGGATTCTGATACTGACTTTCAGCCTTTTCCTCTTCCTATTGGTGTTCAATCAGAGCCAAAACCATCAAACTCCTCAACTGCAGCCAGCTCAGTTTCAAGTGGTTTTTGACGCGAAATTATCAGAGTTTGTCCAAGTGCTTGATTCTCGAACTGGAGTCATTCGAAGTTCCCAACTTCAACCGCTGGTACCAATTTCACCTCCAGCTCCCACTTCAAGCAGGACATCAAAGAAGGAACCTAGCGAAACAACTTCGACGAAGACACCGAAAACTTTTTCCATTACGACAGCAAAACCAGTGACAGTCGCCTCAACTGCGAAACCAGTTTCGGAAGAAACGAAGCGGTTTGTGGAAGCTTACAACAAGTTGGGCGCCGCTAAAATCGACTCTAATTGGAGGTGACCTTGCTTAAACGAACATAATATTTTTCTTTTAAATTTTTGGCGCTAAATACAAAATACTTTCTCCACCAGCGCTATAGTTCATGAAGCTTTTGGGGCTCAACCCACAGGGACCGCTAGAGCTGCCCAAGTCCTGAAGCTGTACGAAAATGTGATGAGAAGAGCAGAAAACGTGACCAGGCGCCCAAGGTACTGAATTTCAAAGAACGTCAAAAAATGGCAATTATCAAACTTTCATTGAACTTCGGCAGGGTAAAAACCACTGGCCCAAAAATGAACCTCGCAACTGTCATCTGCGGTAGCCGCCGCGAACAAGGAGTCGCCATGATCAAATCAGCGTCCATGTTTTCCCAAGAAGCTCAACTTCACGTCATTGTCTTCAGTGACGGAGACACCATTTTGGCCATTGGCGACGATGTAAGCAAAATCCTACTATTTCCCAGCGGCAAGTTCAAACTTTTCTAAAACTCCGAATTGGCCCCACACAGCTTCTGCAACTTCGATGGGGCGTCAGCGTCTCCGGCTGGGACTTTACTTACGAACTTCATCTCGAATGGTTCCCTCCAGCCAAAAACGTTATAAAATGGCGGGACATGTATGCTCAGTGCGCCACCCAGCGGCTATTTTTCCCTGTAAGTTTTTCATTTGTAATTTGACAGATATTTCTAGCCAGCCAAATCCAGTAAACGGATCGTGCAATTTTTGCGCAGAGTCTTCTGCCTCACATTGATTCATTGATTTACCTCGACTCTGACACTTTCGTCCTCGCCAACTTAACACACTTCTGGAACCACATTGTCATCGACATGGCTGACAAGCACATGGTTGCTGCGGCGCTCAACAACGAGCCTGGAAGCGTCGGCTACTATACTGGTGGACCATTGCCGGTCTACAGAGAAAATGGCAAAAACTTCACTTCCTCAAAATCAACTAGCTGGTATCAGATTCTTCAACTTTTTCTACGTTCCTTCCAGGAATCAATGCTGGAGTCATGCTCATGAACCTGACACAAATGCGCCGTTTCGGTATGCAAGAGCGCTTGGAGTCCATCCAATTCGCCTTTAACGGTAAAATCTACTTAGCTGACCAGGACCTCTTTAACGTCATTATCCACATGTTTCCAGGTGGAAATTTCAGTATTTTTGTCTGTTCTCCAATTGTCATAAAAATTATCCCTTGATTTAAAATTACAGAACTCTTCCACGAATTCTCCTGCTCCCACAACTTTTACTGGATCCATTGCGGCGGCGACAAGCCGCCATATTGTATCGAAAAGGACGGGACGAATCCCTGTTGGTGCAAAGCATTGGAGTCAGATGGCCTTCGCGTCGTCCATGGCAATGGAGGCTCCTTTTCTTCAACCTACTTGCATTACCTTCACGCCATTTATGAAGGTTTTGTCCACGTACGTTTTTAGAATCCACAAAGTCTAAAATCTAGAAATTTGTGACCTGCCTTCTATACTAAATTCTGACTTTTTTGCAGTTCGACGTAATTGCAGACACCCCCCTGAATCTCTTCGGCCGTCTCCGCGAAGACTACTTGGCCAAGCCTCAAAATCACTGCTACATTTTAACAGCGGATATGCTTTACAAAAACGGCCAGCAATACTTTCATAATTTATACAACTAAATCCACTGTCCTCATTAAAAAAGAGTCGTAAACGATCCCTCTTCTACAGTGTAGACCCGATTAATTTTCCCGCCAACGCTTATGACTAGACGACTAGCGCTCCCGCCAGATGGAGCCCTATCACTGAAACTTTGCAAACAGAAACTAAAAGCAGTTTTTAATGGTCTATTGTCTTATTCTTCGCGTCTTCGCGATCTTGCGACATGAAATGCACCGAGCACAACTTCAAAGAATTCACGCTTCCGAAATGAAGTTGAAACTTGCATTAGCCCAAGCACTCTTCTTTTTTACGGCCACGACAGGTAGGCACCAAACTTCATTTCCACCGTCTAGTTAAACCTAAATTCTTTCTTCCCCCAGCAGGTCTAACTGAAACTCCGCCCAACTCCGAAGATGCCCCAGCGCCACCCTCCCGGACCTCACAACCCACTGACGACCCTCAAGGCCGCGCAATGGGCGCCATTCGAATCCTTGGTGGTACTCCAGTTAAACGGGGCGAAGTCCCCTATATTGTTCAAATGAAGGGCACCCAAGATATGAGACACTTTTGTGGCGGCACTCTCATAAGTCCTCGCTGCGTCCTCACTGCCGCCCACTGCCTCCTTAACCCAACAATTGCCCCACATCAAGTCAAGTACTCTGTCGGCGTCCTCAAGTTGACCGACGTGAAACCTAGTGGACACCCGCACGTCCAGAGTCAACAAGTTGAAGCGACTGAGGGAATCAGTCACGAGAAATTTGATGAAAACACTGCCGAGAATGACATTGCCGTCGTCGTGCTCCCTCAGCCCTTCAATACTTCGGGAACCGGAATCAAACCTGCATTTTTGGGGTCCAAGGAACTCATTGATCGAAAAGTCATTGGAAGACGGGCCAGAGTCACCGGTTGGGGTAAAATCAAACAAGAAAGCCTTGGACCCAACCTGGAGTTGCTTTATGTCAAGCAGCGCCTGTGGACGCACGAAAAATGTGCAAAAACCGTTCCTACGCTTCGTGATCCCAACTGTGATAAAGAGCCCAAAACCGAATGTAACCTCAAGTATTTCCCAGGCCATATTTGCGCTGGCGGCATTGAGGATCAGGACTCTTGCCAAGGAGATTCTGGAGGCCCACTTGTTGTCCAAGATGTGAATGGCAACTTCCACATTGTTGGTGTAGTCTCCATGGGTAGTGGCTGCGGCGTCCAAGGACATCCTGGAATTTACAGCAGTGTCGGGTATTATGAGGAGTGGATTAGAAGCAAGTGCCCGGATTTACCGGCGCCTATTCGAAGTCGTAGCCATGGAGCCAAGAACAATGATGAAGTTATTCTTAAAGATGACTAGCTTTCATCTTGACTAGGGTAGCTTGAGATTTTAGATAAAATCGGTGAATGATTTATACTGAAGAGCCTATTCAAAGACCTGCACAGAATGAGACAGCACAAGTATTACAAAGTTTTTATTTAAGGTAAATCCAAAGTTTAAGTTTATTAATTCTAATTCACTACATGTCTAGATTTTAAGCAGAACTTTGAAGCACTAAAAAGATGGTCTATAAAAATTTCATATCGTGTCCCACCAGAATTCTACCGAGTACTGGTGCTCGTCTAAAAGGTGAAAGGATCTTTTAGATCAATAAAATCTACATGCTACTCAGACAGAGCGTCAATATTGGCATTACAGTCACAAGCCTATAAAAAGCTATTAAACCGAACGTCGTTCGTTTCGGCGACTGACCGTCGCTATGTCTAAAGTCCACAATAGTTATTTTTTTACATGAAGTCATAGCGATTATTAACATACAAAGTTTTGGTTAAAAATGACCTACCTAATACCTCATACAAACACCGTTACTGAATAAAAATTTGGCTACCTTGACTAAGATCTGAAACAGGACTTGAACACTGAACTTCAGAATTATACAAAACAAAAACTAATTTTAAAGTTACAAAGTCTAACCTAAGTCTTTTGTACAAGATTCCTGAGATGCTATCTGACGCATCCAAACTCTGTTGAGTTACAAACGTCGCCTACAGTCTATGACACCAGTCTCTAAAATCTAGTTTCATTTCGAAACTACTATCATGAACAC
Source organism: Sphaeridia pumilis (assembly GCA_034698345.1). Lineage (NCBI taxonomy): Eukaryota > Metazoa > Arthropoda > Collembola > Symphypleona > Sminthurididae > Sphaeridia > Sphaeridia pumilis. Next base: position 1,945 of record JAQGBJ010004075.1, on the reverse strand, counting down.
ATTAATGGGAAACTATCTTGGTAATACTGCTACATTTCATTATACGAACTAGCCATTCCAACTAAACTAGAATCGTCCAACTCCGTTTTTTTACTTTTCAAACAGGCAGCGAAGGCTGCGCATACACGTAGCTCCCAGGCGTAATAACCATGCCATCATCCTTTCCACAAGTAGCGATCCTCTTGAGATTCATATTCCATTCCGGGGACACCATTCCACACACGAAGGGATTCAACGCAAATCCGACGTAGAACAGGGCCACCGCCGAGAACTTGAGGATTGCATACAACGTAGTGTAGTTCAGATTGGTCTCCTCTGGCACTTCCACCACCAGCTCCAACAGCAACAACGGGCCCCAGCAAATCAGCAATTTCGCCATAGACAACAGTGCCAGTTTCGTATCCGCTTGGCGATCTTCAGAAGTCTCAGAGTCGTCATTTCCCTTGGTGAAGCGTACAGTCACGTGCCTCAGAGCTGCGAAGAAGATCATCAGAATTCCCAGCTCGCCCAACAGGAATGAGGACCAGGCGAGCTTGATTTTGTAGTGTGGGCTGCACTTGTCATGTCGAGGGTCGCCTTGGATCGGAGCGTTGCTGGGGTCATTTCTCAACCTAAAAATTAAAACATCTTCTTTAGATTCCCTCCTCCTGATAAAACGTGTACATTTTAACCGAACGGAACAAATGCCTTACCAATCACCGAAAACGATACAGATCGTGATAGCATGGCTGACCAATAGCGACACCACTGCATACTTGATAGAAGCCTTCCAACCCCGCCTCAAGCAGCAGAATGTCAGAACCGAGAAGCCCAAACAGCCGACGGTCATCAGAATCACCACAGCTCCGAATACGTACAAGAAGAAGAGTCCCGCATAGTAGATCATGTTGAAGAAGAAGTACCACGAGTCGCCCAAGTAGCCTGAAAATCCCAAACATCGTTAATTCCAGTCCTTGACATCAAAACCACATTTATTTTCCTCAATCCAACTACAAACTGCTTCAACTTACACAAGTACGCAGCTCCTCTACCACTTCGAGAAGTCAAGGAAATTTGTTCCACAACAAACGGTGTCATGTACGTCAGAATCACAATGTCCGCCAGAACAAAGTAGGCAAACGTCATGTTAACCATGGAGCTTAACTTCTTTCCTCTGAGAAATCCGATCAGAATCGCAAAGTTGCCCACCAAAGCCAGCAGGAAAACGGTCAGAATGACGGGTATTGTTAACCAAAATCGGATGTTTTCCGGCACAAACCAACCACCATCGTGCCAAATGCTCCAAAAAAGTCCGATTCCGGAATTGTCCGAAATGATGCCCATGATTAAATGTCAGCCTCTTGATCCCTTAAATTGAGTCTAAATTTCTCCACTAGATTTTCTTTGGCTTATTGCAGCAGTTTCCAGTCGAATGAACACACTTTCGGTTGATGTCATTAAGTGAAATTTTACAGAAATTAAAACACGTCATTAACAATTAACCTACAAATTCAAATTTATTATTCAGTCAGTTAAACTCTAATCCATAATCAACTTTGCGATTAACTAAAATTTCCTCAACGCAACGCCGGCAAATTGCGTCACGGAATGTACGTCTCTGTTTACCTTTTCGATTGTCCCGGTCGCGCAGCTCTATGGGATTCTCCATGCGTGCTCGATGGTTCCTCCGTTGCTTCCCCCATTTTCTCCAGCATTGTTTACAAACAAAATTCTCAACTCTAACGATATTAAGTTTTTATTCAATTCAAGATTCACACTTCCAACATTTGACATTAAATATTTTTGTTCAGATCCAATCTGGCCTTCCTCCTGCCTCAAAATCCGGGCATTTACTCTTGATCCAGTCCCGATAATACCCAACATTGGTATAAACTCCCGGATTCCCTGGCAACCCACAAGCATTTCCAATTGACACCGCGCCCACCAAAACATTGGTTCCGTCATC
>JAQGBJ010004074.1:0-11054 GCA_034698345.1 Sphaeridia pumilis | reverse complement strand
TACGAGTGCAAACATTGTGATGCAAAGTTTCGACTCAGAGGCCATTTGAATCGTCATATTCGTAATTTACATAAGCGTTCAAAGCGGTAGGCGCGTGTGATGTGTGTTCGGAACGATTCCCTCGTGAAAATTACCTCAAATGCGACTCGACAAGAAGAAGCTGGGACAAGTGACATCGGACATCGACGTACCAGCATCAATCTAGGGGGCGAAGTAATGTTTTTCATACTTGTTATATTTGATGATTTTTTAGCTTCGAAGCTACATATGCTGTTATTAAATGCTGAGCAAAAATTGTACTGAAGAAAGAAGGAAATAAAATTCGTTGAGAAAGTTTGTGCTCAAAACCATCAAGCAAAGAGCACTCGATGCTTTGCGCGGGAACATTTCACAGTTCAAACCCATGCGTTTGAGAGGCAGACCATTCAAGCTGGAACATTTTATTCGTTGTTTACATTTTGAAAATTCTTTTTTTTCTTAAGGTTTTAAAGGCTATTTACTCCGATATTTGATTCATCGCCAAACCGACTGCTCGCGTTAAAAAAAATTGAATTGATAGGGTTGAGACTAAGAAAACAGCTGTTTTCACAGCGTTGAAGAGTTAATGGTATCTTTTCTGACTGTGTCATAGTGTGCCCTTGTTTTTGGTGTTAAAGCTGAAGATCAAGATGAGTGGGAACAAGGAAGAGAGCTTTGAAAGTTTCTACAATGAGGTAAGTCTACTACTGCAGAATGTTGGAATCCAGGATTGGTGCAAATGCTAATATGTACCGGTAACATTAAAAACTGTTTTCAGGTGAAACAAATTGAAAAACGAGACTCTGTCCTAACTTCGAAGCAGCAAATTGAGAGACTTTTACGTCCTGGTTCCTCCTACGCTAACCTCAATCCGTTCGAAGTTCTTCAGGTTGATCCTGATACTCCGGTTGATCAACTGAGGACCAAATACAAGCGACTCTCGATATTAGTCCATCCTGACAAGAATCCTGATGATAAAGAACGAGCGCAAACAGCGTTTGATGGTATTTGAATACTTCTGCAAATCTTGGTACAGAATTGCCACTCTTGCACATCATTAATGCGTTTTTTCGTTACAGTTGTTGCTCGGGCATGGAAGACGCTAGAAAATGACGAGACGAGAGCAAAGTGCTTGGACGTAGTTGAAGAGGCGAAAGCTCGTACTGATATTAACGTAAGCATCCACCAACTAAATTAAGTACGTCAAAATGCTTGGTGAATTAATTTATTAATTTTATGTATCATGATGCAGCTTGCTGAAAAGCGCAAGAAACTCAAGAAAGAAGGCAAATCAACCACGATTGACGAAGACGACCCGGAAAAGTACAAACATACTGTTTACGTGATGACAATGAAATGCTTTGCTGACATTGAACGGAAACGGCGCAACCAAGAAACTCGTGACATGGAAGAGCGTAAAAGGAAACGGGAAGGTGAAATTGATGAGGCTGAGAAGACCAAGATCCAACGAGAGTGGAATAAGAATTTCGAGGTTAGTCCCTAAATCCATAAATCATGTACATTTTACCAACAAAATGAAAACGTTTCTTAATGTTTCATATTTGTCCAGGAATCCCGCGAAGGAAGAGTCGCTAGCTGGCAAAACTTCAAGTCTGGAGCCCCGAAACCCGGAAAGTCTTCCGCTCCCAAGAAAATTAAGATCTTCAGGCCACCCAAGCAAAAACCAGAGTCTAGATAAACGTGTATCATCTTCGTTCTGGCAGGGTTAAATTATAATGCTAAACAGGTATCTCAATCTTTCAAAGTCTAACATTAACTATCATTATATCATAATAGTGTTGGAGGAATATCGTCAAACCAATCTCCATGTTTGACTTCCATGTTAAGAATTTCAACAAGCAATTTTCTGCTTCAAGTTTAGATGCATCCGTAAATAGCACTGTTGCTGCTGGCCTTTAGAGTGTTATAGAGTACTGCTCCATCCCTTAGTTCAGGTTATACAATGTCAATGTTGTCTATATTTTTGCCTTACACATTTCAGTCAGTCAATCAGTTGCTATTAAACCTTTTCATTGTTCTAAGTAACCTCACAGAACCTCACTTTTGTACCTGTTTTGTCTTGACGATAAGTAATTGAGCTCAACTATAATCTTTCAATCTGCTTGACTACGCTTAAGGATCATCAAGCCCTTCATCCTTTGGCATACAGATACAGTCTGCAACTAACATCAAACAAGATCCACAACTCGCTGCCCTACAACTTTCTCTTTTTATCGTGACATTGACTCATGCACGTTCACGTCTTTAACACCTTAATTCATTGCCAAGGGAAAAATCATAAGCTTGTTAGCCTCAAAGCAATTGAAGAAGAAGAACGTGACCGGACCTTTTGCGTGATAACATAATCGTCGCGTTTTACCATTTGGTTACATGGATAAATTAGCCTGGCCTTTTGCCCACATATTGCATCTTCTCATTCTTGAAAGTAAAAGTGATGACGGAAAGAGTAAATTAGCAACCTCAACAGGTCCTGAAGAAAATTCATACACACGTGAAGACGTTACTCACGAAGATGCAATTCTTGTTATTTTAAATTTATATTCAACTTTTGGCGAAAGTTATGTCCCCGCCGGTCATGTGAATCCTCAATTTTTCAAACGTTACATCTTGTTTCCCTTGTTTCTGTCATCAAAACACGACACGTAATCGGAAATCGCATAATCTTTTGTATGCATACACAACTTTTGGCGATTTTGGGCGTGGCTGCTTCAGCATCGTCGGTCGGACAGATTACGGAATCGTTTGGAGTTTAGAGGATGCATTTTGCAAATTTTCACTTTGATCATCTCTGACCAGCAGATATGTATGCTTTTACACTTTACACAGAGCCGACAGCCCTTGTTATTGTTGTTAAAGTGAAATCTTTGGAAGCTTTGAAAGGCGCCCAAAGGTTGGCAAAGGTGAGAGAAGTAAACAACTTATGATGACCGTTGAGAACTTGATTCCGTATAAATAAAAGTGGTTGCTCGTTGACGTTCTTGAGTCAGTTGATTGTTGTCCTTCTTCCGGTCGTCAGTCAGTGGGTCATCAGTGTGTTGTTGAAAAGTTGTTCATTTACTTCAAGAAGGTGCCTACAACAATGGGGAAACTTACCACGTGTTGTGTACTATTGTTCGGTGCAGCGGTCGCCGTCAACGCCATCAGCCAAGGCTGGGGACCTCCACCGAGCTTCGGAAGCTCCTCCAAAGGGTCCGGGAAACCCCTGAGGGGAAGCCAGGTGTACCTGCAGGACCCTTGGCTCCATGAGCACGACTACAGCAAAGGCTTTCACGGGGGACCGCACAAGCATCATGGATGGGGTGGGGGGAGCAGCGGTCATTCCAGCGGACCCTTGAAGTTCCCAGAGTCTGCGACCTATGTCCAGTAAGTACCTTTTCCAGCTTCGGAGGCCTTTGGTGATTCTTGAAGGACCTCAGTGACTAATTTCAAACAAATCTTGTGCTTTTCAGACGCCTCTGGCCAGTCCTCCAGTTCGGCGACAGTTTCAAGAAACACCTTCACAGCCTCCATTCCCTAAAGCCCAAGGGCTTCGGGAGCAAATGGGAAGCGCCAGCCGTAGGTCTCTTTGGCTGGGATGGCACTCCTCACCACGTGGGCCTCAAGAACGGTCATGATCAACATGGCGGACAGTACGAAAATGATGGGTGGAGCTACAACCACGGGTCACACCACATTGGCCACAAAGTCCCTGATAAGACTCACTACAACACTTGGTAGATGGCGCTGACGGATTATTGTTGATTTTTATATACCATTATAACTTATTGTGAGCCTCATCGAAATACACATAATAAAGTTGACTGATTTTTGTTGATTGTAAACCCCTGGCGGTAGATGTCACTGGTAATTTTCAAGGGATCTTGTTTAGGTTGATGATATTTGTTATTTGCTTTTTGTTCGAGACGGAAGGCGTAAAGTACATGGCATTTGTTGAAAATACGATTGCTTCTAGTTATTCGTCGAGTTCTGGTGGTGGTGGTGGTGAAAGACATAAAAATGAGATATTTAAGCGGGATTTTGACAGGGCGTCGGGAATTCGCTATTCATTCCATTACTCGTTCAGTTCATCCGACCGACGGATACGAGTCAAATTTCGCTCTCCTTATACTTACAAACAAAGTTTGCTTGAGCTTGGCAGCATCAATGATTTACGTTTTCCTTTTCTCTTCGTCTTGCCTTGTACGAATCTCATCCACTGTACACACATTTTTCTCTCTCTCGTTTCTCATATATGATTTTAAAACAAGTTTGTTTGAAAAGAATAAGAAAAAGAAGGAGAAGAAAAAAACGAGAAGCAACTTACTAAGGCTGCCATATAACTTTTTGCAATCATCCACCGAAGACTATAACGCTGCTGCAGAAGCGCAGTCTGCCGTTCGTATCGATCTTATACAAAGTTTTGTACAACATTGATAATAACGGAAAGTAAGGCGAGAATCATATCGACTCTCAGCGTTCAAAAGTCGTCATCATCATTTTTAAGCTTTCTTTCCTCCCTTGAAACCATGAGCGTCGTTCCTTACGCTTCAATGGAAAATTCTGTCGTTTTCAAGACTTTTATCCATTATTTATGTTTGGCGAAAGAGAAAAAATATCAAGTATTCATTACCCCTTTTGATTTTTTTTATATTTTGTGTCATATTCAGTTTCTAGAAATCTACTGATTTTTTACTCACTATTGACTATATGCATATTTTGCTCAGCAAGTTGCAATTGTATAGAAAAATGTCATGGAAAAGTCATACAAAAAAGTTGAATACTGTTTAGGTACCCTGATGAATGATTAAAAATCTCTTAGTTTTTGACCATACAAAATGCTCATTCATTATCATACATCGATATGGTAGTTGCCTTTACGAGGCTGTTGAGGCGGCGGCGGCTGTTGTAAATGCTGTTGCTGGCGAGCTTTGTTCTGACTTCGTTTAATGGAGCCGTAATTGGGCGGTTGATGTTGATTTGATATGTGTTCGGCTTCGAGCTCATGAGGGTCTGAAAATCGAGTGGGCGGTTGGATTCGGTCGTACATACTGTTGAAGAAGGTTTGGATTAATATTTGATGTCAGTGAATTTCGAAGGAGAAAAAGGTTCATACCTGAACGAAGTCTCTTCGGTGTGACTGGAATAGCCAGAACTGGACCTGACGCGCTGCTTCAAGCCTCCGCTCGAACTTGCATTGCTCTGGACACTTGACTTTGAAGACTTGGTTTTGCTGCTCCTATTAAGGTACTTGCCGTTTGTGTTTTGACTGCTGCTGCCACCTGTAGGCGAGGATTCGGTGGACGAACTCGATTGTTCCACTTCGGAAGTGGTTGCTGCAATGCGGTCTGTGAAGACACAAAAGATCAAAGAAGAATTGTAGTAGATGAATGATTTATTAAATGTTGCTGTTTCCTTTTTTGGAGAGTTGCTGAATGCCTGGGGCGATTGAGCTGTTTTTGATTGATCAAAGTCTTGTACTGAAGGGGTACGAAATTGGTGTAGGTATTTTAATTTCCGTCGTAAGGTTTAGCAGAGAGTCTCTGACACAGCTACAGATAAACCAGATTCATACAAACGGACTACATACGGAATCGAGAACCGGAAACGTTGAGGGCGCTTTATACTTTGTACTTGTCAATCAGCTTTTTTAGCGAGGAAAAACAAGGGAAAAAATGAAGTTGCAGCAGCTGAAGCCGTTCTAGAAAAAGCTCACGCTCACGCCATTAAGCACGGATAACGACAATAGAATGGCCACAACTATGTACATGGAAGAAGAATGAAAAATTACCGGAACGCTGCCGTCCTCGAAAAATGACCATTTCATGATGCTGTTGCTCAAGCTGCTGCTGGAGGAGTAGTTGCTGTTGATGGAGATGTGGCGGCAAGGCCGCCACTGAAGTGTGGAGACCGCCGCCGCCATTTCTGCCTCCTCCACCGCTGCTCCCGCCGCCACTACTCCCTGAAGTACTTGTAGAATTCTGATTGGTCAGCAGCGGACCGCCAGCGCTCGAAGAGAGTGACGGCAATTGATGAGAGTGAAGAAGATGAAGAGCCGAAGAGTCGCCGTTGTTGACATCGGAGCAGTAGTCAGAGCCCAAGGTATCGTAGTCGCCTCCTTCGACGTCCATCCCAGCGCCACCGCCACTCAGCGCCATGTGAAGGCTCATGATTTTGTTGACTTCGGCGTCGGTGGCGCTCATAAGTAGCTCGGATTCAGCGGCGCTGAAGAGCTTTCGGTCTTTGGGGTAGTCGAGGTCCTGGAAAAATTCAAATATTCGAGGTTGTGGCGTCGCCAAAAAAGTTTACGTCGTTATACTAATCTTCGAAGGTCGTTTCGCAGTTTCTTTACAAAAAAGCCAAGTTAGTCCAGGTCGTAAGTCCTGGATTTTTGCAAAGCTCTTCCAAGAAGATTCTCAACATTTTTACTCTTTAGTGGGAAATATTTACGGTGAGTGAGCGTCGTATTTCAGCCTTCATTTTTGATCCCACAAACAAGGATGTATAAAATATAGGCTACCTGAGGAAGAAAAAAATTCTACCCTTTTTGCACTTGCATATTTTTAAAATCCAGAGAGAAAAAGGTGACAAGAAAACAAAGTTACGTATACAAAATGTACAATTACTCCCCAAAGACATGTGAATTTCCACACAGACATTTTCCAAACAATATCTTCTTCCAACTAAGTCGCCCAAAGGCACAAAGGGCAAGTAAACAAATTTTGCATCTTGTCCTATTCCCTCAGGCCTTTGTATATTATATTTTTGTCACTTTTGACATTTTTCTCAACCCTTTCCAAAGAAGCTCACAGCTTTTTTTATTTTTGCAGAGAAACAAGACTATATACTATCTATATAGCTCTGTGAGCAAGTTTCGCAATCAAACCGGAAGTTGAACCAACTCGTCCCAGCGACCAATAACATTACATACAAACGACCTGCTTAAAATCCAAATATCTTCCTCCAAATAGCCTCTAGGAACAAGCTTCAGCGTTGGCTAATTCAGCAAAAAGACTGTGACTTTGGACACTGCGCAGTTAAAGTACTTCCGCCAGAAGTCCATCAGAAGCCGGAGATCCGTAGGTCCATTTACAGGGAAAAATATAGTCGTCTCAGTGCCAGTATTACAGGCTCAGCAAGAACATTAACGAAGGACCAGAGACCGCAATAGTTCCTATTGCTCTAGTCCCACCAAACCCCCCCCACCCCTTAGCCAGTTTAATGTCCATCTTTTATGTTCTACTTTGGCTAAAGAAAATGGCCTCGAGGGAGTGATAAGAATTTTATTTCGCTCCTTTCCCCAACGAAACATAGTTTTGCAAGCCCTGTTCTATTTGTTCGAGCTTTTGGAAAATTTTCGCTAATTTTCCGAACTAGGTTCCAGTAAAGGGTTACAGGTTTGCGGGAAAAATGTTGGTGGCCTTATCAGCTGTCATACAGACTTGGCTCGAGCTTCCTGGACAGCATCCTGTGTACATTTTATTATTTGCTTTTGCTGCCTTGCTTTACTTACCCTTATCGGAAGCGTGGCCTGATGATTATACAAATAGCCCGCAGAAGAACCGACACTGTGATAAGGTCCCGAATAAATATTGCCTGAACTGTAGAGCGTGTCTCCGGTATGTCGTGGATATTTTTTACTAGTTCCACCGCCGCCACTTCCTCGTTTGCTCAGTGTATAGTGCTGGGGATCATTGGGCAGAGGCGGTGGCATCGAAGGAGCAGCGCCATGTGTCAACAGCGGTCTCAACGGCGGCTTCTCCGGAAGCTGGAATGTGGCGTAAGGGCAAATGTCGTCCATGTAATCTATGGAGGTAATTCGGATTCATTAATTCAATTTTTCTCATAAACGCCAGCTAACATGGATTCTGAATGAGATATGAAGCCCTACCTGCTGCTGCGCCCCCTGGCGGCATCGGCCCGCCGCCTGGTTTATACCGCCCATTACTTCGAGGATCTCCCGTTGGTTCCCGAAGAAGTTGGTCTTCTTGGGAAGTCTTGATGATGTAATACTGGTCTTGGCCATTGGCTCCAGCTCCAGGTCCTCCTCCGCCTCGCCCTTGTTGAACATCCATAAAGAGTTGTTGAAGACCTCCGCCAGGTCTCAGTGTTGCTGTTCGAAGATCGTCGTCTGGCCGGAGGCCAGGATCAGCATTTTTGGGTCCTCCGACAAGCCATTGGGGAGGAGTGCCGCCTGGAAGAGAAGCGATAAGAGCGATAAGTCTCTTTGGAAACTGGTCCAAGAACTAATAATAATGATAATAAAAGTATCAAAAGTTTCGTCCTTCCAGACAGGAAAAAATGCCCACTTGCATTACACTTGAGAGAGAATAATGGGCGAATTAGAGTCACATTTTTGGACATTCATCTATTGGAGGGATCGAAGTAGGAGGTTGTTATTGAATTGGTGACGTTATATAAGACTAAAAAAGGGGGGAGAGTGGAAAGACAAAGCTTAAAAAGTGTAGAGGACTAGAGTAGAGGCTCTTCGAGAATCCTCCACTTCGAAGTGGCCATCTTAATAGCCATAACGCGGTGGAATAAACGACCTTCACTCCCACTTTTCGCAAGTCAATAAATGTTATATAACCTCATCTCTCCAATATAATCCTCTCAAACACTCTTTCACAGCTTGACGTGTATTAGCCAGGGCGGTGTAGGAAGTAGAAGTGTAGAAGACTTTCTTTGGGGAGCTTTCAAGATCCAGCCAGTAGCCGCAGTTCGATCGAAGAACGTCTTTGGCGGGACCCGGCGCCACTTACGCCCAAATACTTATAAAAGTACGAAGACGACGCTTCCTCGACAAACTTTGCCGCTTTGACTTATTCATATTCCTTAATGGGTTCGGTAGGTGGTAATAAATACCCGGGTGACGTCTTACTCCCTCGCTCAAATTTCAAGTATCCAGGAAACTATTCCTATATGGTTTCCAGCCATATTCATAACTTGGGCTCTTGGCGCTCTTCTTGAACGGTTTGAGTATTTTCTGTCGCTGGAACTAGAAGAACACTTGAATTGGATCAAACTTACGTTTTTTTCTAAAATACACCACGACGCCAATGACGCCCAAAACAGCCACAACCGCCAACATGGTGGGAAGTACGATGAGGAGCGAAGTGCTCATCCCTCCGGTCTCATGGTGTCCACGGCGTTCTCCGTCAGACATGCCCAAGAGGTCCAGTCCATTGGATCTTCCTTCGAGACCTGCAAAAAGAGTGTTTTTGTAGGAGTTTCGTCTCCTAACCAACATATTTTTATCATAGCTCTGAAGCTTGGTTAATTACACCGCGTGACTACGCCCTCTGGAAGAAATAAAGCTTTGGGTTGCTTATTCTACACGGCTCAACGGCTCACGCCTTGGGCACGGGACAATAGGAGCGTCTACCGAATTAAAAATGAATTATGCCAGCGACGGAATGACTGATAGCAGCAATTAAGAATACGCTAAAGGATTACATGGAATACAGTGTTAGATAGATAGCATTGCTGAGGAGGATCTATATACTAGCGCTAGCGCTTTTCTAGAACACTTTCTCTTCTAGCGGCAGCAGTGGAACACACACGCCATTTTATCCATTAACAGTAGTATAACGTTGGATATCTCTTTGGTATCTATGTTTTCTGTGTGTTTGTTCCATTTGTGTACTTCTACTGCGCTTACAGCCTTTCTGTACGCAGACATGTAATAGAGGAGAATCTGTGTCAGCAAACCGCAATGGCCTCCGCTCGCCGGTTCTGGGGCCAACAAACAAAGCCTTTGCTATGTATCCTGTGCCCTGAAGTAAGTAAAAGCGCCGCAGTACAGTATTGTAACACAAGGATTAATCATCTTAAGCCTCGGGATAGTTTCAGTCAGTCAGGAGAGGACGCAAGGGGAAATAAATACAACAAGGTGTTTGTTTGGTTTCGAAAAAGGAAGTAACCGGAAACCAAAATTTGGAGCCCGAATATTAAAAAGTACTTCAGACTTGGACAGTTTCGGAATCTGCCGCCAGGTGCATAAATGTCGCTGTCATCGCAGGTGACCCCTGGTCCAAAGCTAAGCCTACTAGAATGGTTCATTTCGAAGACCTCAAGACCTACAATACTGATCGGATTAGAGGGTCCAGCAACAAAATATTCTGAAGACCATTTGGCGAATTTAGGGCCTGAATCCGGACTTCTACAGTGAACATTGCCGGTTCTGCTCTCCTACAGTTATACATGTAGCTTTTGGCACTTTCCCTATTCTTTGAACGTGGTGTGCATAATGTTTCTGACTGAAACAATGTTGTTTCGGTGAAATAATTCCCTTGCTTTTATCTGTTTCTTTTGTTTCGACGACTTCCACCACGAGGATCCGAATTTCCTTTGTCATATTATTTCTTGTGTATATGGTATATATTCTCTTGTTGCACTTTATTCTGTTGGGCGGCTTGCTCTTTTAGTTTGTTGTTTCCTTGTTGTTCTTCTTCTTGTTTCCGTACATGTTCTTTTTCCCGTAGTTCATCCGGCAGAACATTCACAACTTTTTCCTTGTCAGTCTATAAACTAGCGAAACCGTCACTTGTCTATTATAGAATAGCGAATCAAGATATGTAGTAACTAAAAACTATATCTGCCAAAACATCATCATCAATTCAATCTATATTCTGCAGTAGAAGTAGAAGCATAGGAGCAGCAGATGCAATTTTGATCTGGGAAACTTTCCACGTTTGGGAAACGTCGGAAGTATCATTCAGTCAGTCCAGCTCAAGGCCTTGGAGCTGGAGTTGAAAAGGTGTCAAGAAATGATCATCAGAATGATGATCAACCAACACCATTATCTTGAGACTAAGTTGAAGAAGAAAGAAAAAACAAGCCGCTTTTTTATATTATGGAATGCTTGTTGTGCGGCTTGTGAATGAGAAAAGGTTCCGTGTGAAATCTTTTTTGTTTTCTTTTGCCACCGCTGTTGCGGTAGTGTCAGAAGCGACGGGATTGTTTTTTTCTTTCTTCTTCTTATATTCTTCCTCTGAAAGGAAGATGAAAGTGTTAGCGGGGAAATAACACAACTCTTA
>JAQGBJ010004073.1:0-11058 GCA_034698345.1 Sphaeridia pumilis | reverse complement strand
TAAAACAAGTCTTGGACACGCGACCTTGGGCGGGCAGGCGGCGGATTTCCGATACTCGCAGTAATAGAATTCATATCCGAACGAGGCTCACAGAATCGGAGACCGTAAGTTCGATTCGGTCCAATGCCGCCGCCGTCGATGATCACCAGCCGAATGATTGTCCTTGCTGCTTCGTTCGTGATGGTAAATATCATGGTAATTTTTCCTCTAGATTGAATCAAGAAGAGGGGCATGACGATGACTTTGGCGAGAGATCATGACATTATGGACGAGGGCGCCAAAATGACATGTTTGTTCTTTTCGTCCTTAACGTCCTTTGGATGCCTTCGTTTTATTTCCTTTTTTTTCATGCACGCCAAAAGGGGCCGAGAAGGCGATAATGAGATTGTCGATGGAAGGAAAAATATTATTATCTTTCCCTATAAGACCTATAAGTCCCAATAAGACTTCCTTGGTCCGGCTGCACAAGAAGGACCGAAGTATCGTCAAAATTCAGACTCTTATTTGACGTCCAAAAACCTTTTACTTTCACCACTATGGTTCTGCTGCTCAAGCTCAAGCTATAAGGCAAGCCATAGAGCGCAGCCCGCGGCTATTGTCTTATTACTCAATGGGCCGCAGGTCAAGCAAGCGGGTGAGCAGGACACCCTTTTGCTTTGTCCTCTTGTGCATTAAGGGTCACAACAATACCCGCTTGATTTTTCATGCTCAATGGCACACACTCAGAGTCTCAGAGTGTCATCCTCACAAACCGCAAATCAGCGACAGATGGGCCATTTTGCCTCCAGCTAAACTTTGCACCAAAAATAATTTGCCGATTTAAACGCTATATGTAACCATAGTATTTTTTGTTTTTTTCAGGTTCTTTTTGAAATTCTTCCTCAAGTGCAATCAGAACTGTTTGAAGAACGCCGGAAATCCCAGAGACATGCGACGGTTTCAGGTAAGAAAAACGTTGTAAAGAATCTATTTTTCTATTTGTACTTGTGCATTTCTATTAGCCTCACAGCAACTTTTCCATTATTTCCCGGCCTGCTCCCACAAAGTAGCCCTTAATGGACTTAATCTTTTTGCATCCGAGCTGACATTTGGTAATCCGAAGGGATCAGCCGACAATCCGCTTGTGTTAAAATGTCACCCGCTAATGTCCTCTCGTATTTCTACTACAAATCTTCTTGCAAGAAAACAAAAGCTGTGTTGCTATAAAGTTGATATAGCTGACCCTAGTTTCCAGCTAGAATTTTTGAATTCTCAAGAATGACATTTTTGAACCTTTGCCTCGCCTCAAACCAGGGAAAGGCCGGAAAAGTAATAATCTGCTTCCATTTCCGACAAGGAAGTTTCAAACAATGATCCTTGCATTTATTTCCGTATTACGATATATATATATATATATATATATATATTACTCGTCTTGAATTTGCCCTGCTCCCATATTACTATATTCTATTATGCTCCAACTGGATGTTCCTTCTCCGCCTTATGGACTTATAGCTTTTAAAATACACAAAACAGGGGATGACAAGTCGGACCGAAATCCCATGGAAAAGTATGGAAAAGTGCATCTTCCCTATATTCCCAAGTCCGAATACATATACTGAATTCGTTACAGCCTTTTGCCCGCTCCACGATTACCATCTCTGTGTACTGCTCAGAACTTGCTTCTGTATTACCCGGGTAGTTGAATCATCCTCTTCGAAGTAGCATTTCCCCGCATGCTTTTGAACGGCAAAACGAGATGCGTTTCCCCTCTTGTCGCTTTATTGCATCTTTTTGATTATGCGAGGGTGCGGGGACTGCCGGTAGTTTTCGGAGCGGGTATTATTCCAGCAGGCATTAACGTACATACCGAATTTTGGACCAGCTTCTTTTCCCTCTACTATTTACACACCCCGGCTTTTGCAAGCAAATAAGGGATGAACCTCTTTCAACATGGAATTTTCAAGCCCCTCAGCAAGGGGACTTTTTGCCTTTGAACATAAATACACTGTCGAGTGGATAATGCAATTACAAGCCGTATTACAATCCTATTGTGCCTCCGACTAATGTATAAATGAACGCAAATTCAACAAAATCATCAATCAGTAGTCACCTTGCTTTCAAGCCGTGGTAGAAATTAGAAAGCGAAATTTTTTAATGCTGAAGCTATAATGAATTATTATTGACTACCGAAATAGCTTAATGTTATTAGACGAGTTTTAGAATCCACAGCCTGCGGTTTTAAAATAACGCTCATATCAGCTGGTACCCGTTTGTCAAATTCCGGAAGTTTGTTCATGGATCCCTCGTCCAGAATCAATGTTATTTTACCCGCTTGTCACGTCTTCTTCATTCTGAATCTATGGCGGAAAGGTCAGACCTTTTGAAATTACGCGTTTCGGAAGTGGAGCTGGCTGAAGGGACTGTCAGAAAAAATTACTGTCGTTTCCCCTGTGGTATCGACACCACTAATTGCGCTATGATGAGAGCTGCCAAGTCGAGTTTGAATTACGGCGGGAAAAATTAGTAGTAATTTGGAAAGAATGCAGACCAATGTGTGGGCGTTTACGCCCACACTCTCCCTTGCAACTGCTGACAGCACCAAAGGGTCCCCCCTTCCTACTGCCTGACACCGAAAGTATCAATGGAAACCACGTGTTTTGTCACCTTGTTTTTGTATGCGGGCGAGGAAGTGGCCAAGTGTCGGTAATAAAAACAAGGCGTCAGGTTCCCTTCCCTCTGAATACTGAATTGTACTTGAAGAACAAGTCGTGTGAAAAATCCCATTCTTTCTTAAGCAAAGACACTTGGAGTTTCAAGTTTGTTTTCTTGCGGGTGCTGATGACAAGTTTACACGTTTTTACTACCCAGTTTACTCGTTCAGTATCAAGTGTGAACATTGGCTCACAAAATTTTAAAGTACCAGAAGAACAAGTACAAGAAGTATCAGGAAGTGGAGGAAAAATGTGTTTAAGAAACAAGTGGATCGAAATATATATTTCCTACTTGTTCTGCAGTTGGTTGTGTCGATCATTGAAAAGAACTTCCGGGCAACCTAAAAATTTGTAACTTGGAAAAAATTGATTTTGGAAACTTACAACGTTATCACTGACATTTGTGGCAACCGAACATACGGCTAATCTTGCCTGATTTCAATTAGCTCCGCGTCTGTCCAAGATTAACGCGGCGTGTTGCAAAACTAACAGATGTAATTCCATGTGTAACACGAGACTTCCAAAAACTTACCCTTAAAAAATATCCCCTTGTAAGCGAATTCAAGCTTGAATTATTAATATTCAATCAGAAAATATGGCAAAAATGATAACAAACCAGGCGGATTTTGCAGATGAAATCCCGGGTATTTACACCGACTTAACTTCCCTTCAAGGGCCCGGGATCTTGTGAAAAGACACGAGTTTTGTTGTCGGATGTTTTGTTGTAGGAAATTATATTTATGTAAGCCTCGTGATTAGCTCCAAGGGCCCCTTGCTGTGCCTTTTCTTTGGGCTGGTCGCCAGTGTTAGTTAACACAACAGAAATAAGCTTACCGGGTAATCCCGGTTTGATGGGCGGTCACGTGGCGGGGATTTACCAACGTCATTTTGTAGGGGGCGCGATTGACTTTGATTCTAAATTTTTTGCCTATTTTAAAAATGCTCACTTCTATTCCAGGTTGTGATCTCAACGACAGTAAGCGTAGAAGGCCCACTGCTCGCCGTCTCCGACAACATGTTTGTCCACAACAATTCGAAACACGGCCGACGGGCAAAGCGGCTGGATCCGACTGAAGGTAACAACTAATTTTTAAAAATCTGAGCGCCAAAATTTAAAAAACGCGCCTTGCTCAGGTGAGCGCCTAATTAAATACACCGCAGACCATCGTCATACAATTTGCTCCATCTCCTATCCTCTGTAAACCGAAACGATCTTGAGCAGCTCTAACCGCTTCACTTTTAATGATTGAGCAATCACGTAAACGCTCTAACAAAGGATTCCCGTGAGACGACTCCCGAATCGCTTGTCTTGTTCCTCGCTCCGGCTCGTCCAACTTGCTGATTTCTCAATTTCTTTTTCCCGGCTTTCTCCAGAAACTCGCCAACCTTTTTGCAGTTCATCAGTTGAGATAAGAAAAGTTGTTACAAGGAGCCGAGAACATTTTCCCAACAACCAAACGCAAGCAACACGTCCTCAAAACATTTCCCCACGAGCCCATCCTCCTCGACTTAACCAACTTGTCGACTTTGAAAGCTACTTCTTCTTCTTCTTTTTCCTTGATGTATCCTCAAATTCCTATAGTTTCACTCTTTAGAATCTAGTCGAAATTTCCTAGAAGCTGGTACCTCTTTTCTAGATTCTAGATTCCCGAATCCTAGACTTTCTCTTACTTTCTCTTTCAACTCCCTTGACGCTAGTAGTGCAGTTGTTGTATGCACTCGAGAATCCCGCCGAGACTTTTAGACGAGTTTTCTCGCTCCTAGTTTCTAGCGCTTCTTGTACGTACGTTCTTATGGCATATCCCACCAGCTTACGCGTCAAGGGAGTTGCCAAGTAGACCAAAGGGAATTGCGTACACACTAGGACCTCAGGTATCATCCCATTTCTCCCGCTTGTCAACAATTTTTTTGAACTTTTGCCCCATATACAATCAAGGCTCTGGGAACTTGAAATTCGCAAATTTTTGGCGCCAACTTCAAAATTTCCTACTTGTTTAACACTGTTTAGAGCTGATGAAATCTCGGCTATTTGTGAAGGAGACATGATGATATTTGCTCTGTAAAGAGTCATAGTCGTCGACGGGCTCAAGAAGAGAAGAAGATTCCTCCGAATTCAGATGGTTCGGCGCATGCAGAACCCGCTACCATGTTACTAACAAGTAAAGTGCGGGTATTTGCTTGGTCCCGCGACAAGCGGCCATTGCTTCTTCTTCTTGTTCGTCTTCTTTTGCCTCCTGCTCTGCTATGTATAGATATGTTCCCCGTAGGGAAAGCAAAAAGGCGGGTCCTTGGGGAATTCCACTACATCGATTTGTCTCTCAGCCCCTCACCGTCGGCCTCCCTCACATGCACTTCCACCATATACAACTTCGAGCGAGCCAGAGCCAGGAACAGTATTCAACTTTTCTGAGTTTCCAAACTTGTCCACCATAGATTCTTGTATAAATGGATGGGAGCTGAACTTGAAACGTTTAGCTTGTAGAAATAAAAATACATTTGGCAAAATTTTAAAATCTTCAACCCTTTATAGACAGGAATACAAAATTTGTAGCTAAATTAGGTAAAAGCTAATTGAATAATGTACACAGGGAAGAACTAATCTCATTTTGTAAAGGTGCAACTCCTTTCCTCCAAGCTTAAGTATATGTGAGCGGTCCCTGGAGCCCAACATAAGAAGGTTGTTGGGATGAATATTTTATGTTGCCAAAGGTGTAAAGGAGCAAAGGTGTGAATCTGTAAACAAGGCATAAAAAATAAGCTTGCACAAACCTCAGTCAGTGGTTTCTTGGACAATAGACGCGCGAAAATTAAATTTAGAGCCTCACGGTTAAAGTTAATGATATGATATTAATTTAAAAATTATTTGCAGGCTACCCTGTACCATCAGCGACGCCATGCATCAAAGCCATTTCGCCGAGCGAAGGTTGGACGACAGGTGGCGCGACAGTAATAATAATCGGTGATAATTTCTTTGACGGACTTCAAGTCGTCTTTGGCTCAATGTTGGTCTGGTCAGAGGTTAGTTTTTTTTGTTAAATTTTGCAAAAACTCAATCTGAAAAACAAGTATTTTGTGTACTAACTGACTTAAAAATAACCTTTGCAGTTGATCACGTCCCACGCAATCCGTGTTCAAACGCCACCGCGTCACATTCCAGGCGTCGTCGAAGTCACGCTGTCGTACAAGTCGAAACAATTTTGTAAAGGCGCTCCCGGCCGCTTTGTTTATGTTTGTAAGTTTTCAACACGAATTGTTTCTGCCAAACTTGTGAATTTCAAATTTACCGCTCACTTTTATAAAAAAAACCTGCAACTTATATATCTTACAGCCCTCAACGAACCAACGATAGACTACGGCTTCCAACGCCTCCAAAAACTAATCCCGCGCCATCCCGGCGACCCTGAAAAGCTACCCAAGGAAATCATCCTTAAGCGCGCTGCGGACCTCGCCGAAGCGCTCTACAGTATGCCGCGCAACAACCAGTTGGCGCTCACAGCGCCGCGCAGTCCCGCCGTCCCCAACAACATGAGCGGCTTCAATGCCTACACAGGCCTCGAAACGGGCAACTGGCAAGGGAACGAAGGTAACAATTTTTCGATACTTGTCCCACCTTTCGTTGATCGAAACTTACTCATTTCTTGATTACCATCAGGTTTTTTCTTCTAGACGACTACGTGGCGGCAAGCAGCGGTGCTACCAACAACGGAGCTGGTGGAGCTCGAACTAACGTTAACGGTTTACCACCTCAAATTAATTCCGCTACAAGTAATACCAACGGAGGCGGCACTTCTTCGTCGTCCTCTCCTCGAACTCACCAGTCAGCGGCAACCGCCGGCTATGCTTCGTCCAACACTTCGACGCCGCATTCCGCATACACCACCAACGGTGCTTATGGCTCGCCTCCACAAATCACCGCTTCTTCCGCCGCTATTTTTAACGCTGCTGCTGCAGCATCTTCTCGTAAGCAAAGAAAAAGAATTACCAACCATTTTATAAATTTCAACTTGTCTCTTACTAAAAAAATCTATTTTTTCCAACAGCTCTTCGAAGTTGTCTATGGTTCAAACACACGTAGCAAGAAATTCCTTGTTCTCCTCAACATCCTTGGTCTTTTTAAGCGGTGCACATCACATGTACAGTTAAATACAAAATTGAATACAAAACAACTGCTTAAATAGACCACCTGTAAAAAATATCTCAACTTTTATTAGACGTACGTGAATTGTAGATAGTCGTAACTTAATATGAACGGCCATATCATTCTTTGTACGTGAACCCCGCTTTCGTTCGAAACGCCACCTAGTCGTACAGTTTGTAATTAAAAATGTACATCCTATATACATATCGCGTCTTTTACCTAAATCAATACAAAAACGTTGAGGTTTTGAGGTTTCTAAAATATCAATTGTGTAAACTGCAAAGCCAAACATATCAAACAAATTCAAAAGCTTTTAATGGAACGCAATTACATATGGATTTATAAATTGAGCGTAAAAAGATGAGTGGCTTTTAGTGTGTATACAGTACATGTGATTTAGATGGCGAATTGTTTTTAGTGTCTGTAATTATAATTTGTGAAACTGTAAATAGTTTCGGTTAAATGGCTAAAAGTACGATACGATACAATACACTTTTTTGAGTACAAAACTTTGAAAGTTGAGAGGCTATCTTCAAGTTAAGATTGAATTGTTACGTATGCTTTATGTCTGTATAATTCAATCAAAATGCATCATATCTAAAAGTGCAATGGTTTAATTTTTGTTATTGCGTATAGAAAATATACAGCTACAGCTAGTCGGGCGCCAAATGTTTATGTCGCTAAAAAATACTTGGTTTTGCCATTTGTTCTATAGGCTAAAATTAATAGTACAACTATGACGTGGACTGTATTTTTTCTGTCTTGATTTTGGTACCGAAGTAAAGCGACTCTGTGCAATATCATTAAACGTCGTGACATAAAATTTTAAGTCAAGTCAACATTTCAAAAAGAGCGCGCGCCATCTACTGAGCAGGATACATAATATAGCCAGTTATTTCACCCAGTCCAGTCAGACACATCCGCCTTCAACTTTATGCTTGAAAACAGTTGCGGTTAGCTCAAAGACATGTGGAAAAAATATAGCCTTTTGTTCAGTGACGGATTTCTAGAAGCTTTAACCTTCGTAAATATAAATGTCGTCCCAAAAAGTATTGATCCCAGCGTTTCTCAATTGGCAATTAATTGAAAAACAAGGCCAATGATGTTCAGGGTAACTGTTGGAGCGGCGCTGCTGATCAGCGCCTGCAGCGCTTTAACTACCGTGACGTTCCATGACCTTCCAGACTTGACAGGTATCCAATAAAAACTTCAAAGACTAAAACAGAAACTTGTAATATGATTGGCAAAACCTAGACCTAGAAATTGAACTGTGACCTTCTTTAGACAACGGAACCGCGTGGCGCCCAACGACTTGCGTCAGAACTTGGCCCTACTACGACGTCGAGCACACTGAAGGTGTGACCCTAAAATCCGAATCGGATCAGGAAGAAGTCTGCGTCCTCGTGTTCAATCGCGAAGGCTGCGAAGGTACCTGGACCGAAGTCAAAGTGCAACGACTAGCTGGCGACGATGCGGATATTTTTCGCCGAGTAATTCCAGTTTCTAGACTTTCTTTTCTTCAAAATCCTATCTCAAGAGCGCTTAACAAAATAGAATTAATCCATTTTACAGTCTCAGTCAATGAGCTCCTGCGGCTCCTACCAACCCGACCCTGAAGTCACCCAAGAAGTCCAATTCCAACGTCTCCGCACCTTCAACCGCCGCTTCAAAGACAGTCTCGTCAGTGTCTACGTTGATTCCCGGTCGCCTCCTTACGACTGGTTCCACTCCACAATCCCATCAGTACTTCAGTACACTCGGGAAACCTACGGTCCAATGGGAAGCTCCAACTCGAGCCGCCAAGTTCTGCTCTACTTTGTCCAGCTCAAAAGCGGTAACGGTAACTACCGCGACCTCTCAACAAACTTTGAATTCCGCGAGGCTTACCGCTCAGCTTTGAAAATCCTCTCCAACGACTACAGAAATGGCAAGACGCCTGGTCGGATGAAGAATCAAGAAAACTTCGAGCACATTTTGCGCCACTTTGGCTGCCTCGTCTTCGAATCCAGCAACAACGTGTATTCATTGGGCGTCGCCAACAATGTCTGGGACAATCACGAGCGTTTCGGTGACATTTTTACGTATGACATACTCTTAAGAATGAATATGACTCGCGAAGCTGAAGACTTCAAGAACCGTTTCAGCGGCCAGCGCATTGGGCGACCTCGCCCATATACTTATTGGTTCAGGGACTGGATGCTGCCGCTCTACGAGCAGTTCGGCGGTGCCCGGGTCTTCAGTCGATTCATGAGACTCATGGCCCGAGATTATCCGAAGCGGAATAAGAACAGTGGCCTGGGCGACCCAGTTGGACGAGAATATTCAAGACGGTTGAATGTCGGAGAATTCGTACACTTTTTCAGCGGAGCTGCGAGGAGGAATCTGAAGGACCAGGCAACCAAGACCTTCGGTTGGGACAACGATAAAGAGGCGGAGTTTCAGAGAGCAAGGCGGGACTTTCCAAGAATTAAATATTCCGATTAAGCAAGACAATGGATTTCACAATGGAGTTTAATAGAAACCACAACACATGTTAATTTGTCTGTATAATTTGGCCTTTCGAATAATTCAAAAACATTTTGCTGTCCTTCAGCTGTCAGCACAATTGAACAATAGCTCATAATAAAAATTTCTCATTTGCTGCGCAACCACCAACGTTCCAACTCGACAAAAATGCATCGGCTAGAGCTTTTACTTCTGTCGGTCTTTGTGACTTCGGCGACCTGTGACCTGCCCAGCGCCGTTATCGTGACCTTCAAATCTCTAACAGGTGACCTCAGCCTCAAGAGTCAAACATCGAAGGATGAAGCCCTCCATCGCATCGCTGAAGAGTCCCAGGCCTCCGTCATATCCATGTTGCAAAGCGAAGCCCAAACTTCATCGTCAAACACCATGACGTATCACCAGCTGTGGGCGTTCAACCAACTGATTATCGAAAACCCAACTTTGGACTTCCTCCAAGCTCTGGAACAACGTCCAGAAGTGTCTTCAATCACTCTCGACGAACCTCTAGCCACTCCTTCGACCTTCAAGCGCCACCCCTCTGAACGAGCCCTCGCATCGAGCTGCAGCAGATCCTGGGGCCTCGACAACATCGAAGTGAAAGGCGCTTGGGACGCTGGATACAAAGGCAAAGGTGCAGTTGTCGGAGTAATAGAATCTGGCGCCTCTGTCCAACACGAAGCCCTCAAGTCTAGCTTCCGCTCGGACTACGGCTGGTATGACGTCATTGATAAAACAGAGTCACCCAAAGACGACGGCCATTCCGGTACTTACGTCACAGCCATCGCAGTTGGTTCCATCGGTGTTGCACCTGAAGCGCAATGGGTTCACTGCCGAGCTTTCGTGGGCGACATGCCTTCGAACGAGACAATCAAACTACAAAATCTGCTCAAATGCCTTCAATGGATGTATTGCCCCACAAAGCCCAACGACTCGGATGAGAACTGCTCAAAGCGCCCCAAAATCGTAACATCAAGTTTGACTCTGACCAAGAACACCAACGACTTCCAGGACATTTTTAAAAGGATGACGGATGCTGGAATGATACTCGTTTTTCCAACTACTAGCAGTGATGCTAAGAAATCTTGCGAGACCATAAAATCGCCTGGAGACTATGAAGAAGTCATCACAGTTGGCTGTATCAACAAGAAAAATTCTGTTATCGATTCCAGCGGTCGTGGTACTGTTGTCAACAAGGACCTCATCAAACCTGACTTCGTAGCCCCTTGCGCGGATATCGTTTCTGCCGTTCCTGGAGGTGATTCCGAATGCCAAGAAAATACGGTACCAGTTTCTGGAGCTGCTCACGTAGCTGGCATTGCTGCATTATATTTTTCTAAAAATACTTCAATTACAATGGAGGCCATTCGAAAGGATTTGCAGGAAACATCGGGTGATGTAGCAATCACTGGAGATTCGTGTGGCGGGCTGGAAGATACGGTTGCGCCCAATTTTATTTCTGGTTTTGGCAGGGTTATTGTTGACGATGATCTGCAACATTAACTGGGTTGGGAAAATGTAGCGCTCATTCTTGCAAAATAAAGGACACGATATGTATCAAGTTGTTAGCATTCCAGTTTTTTCTTTATTTGGGTTGATTTAATTGTAGTATGAAGCAATATATTTTAAGTATCAATTTATCTCGCTGAATGGAATATTGTCAACCAAAGTGCGGGATCGAATTCTGTATTGAATAAAGTCAGACTGAATCGGAATTAATTGTCC
>JAQGBJ010004072.1:0-11061 GCA_034698345.1 Sphaeridia pumilis | reverse complement strand
TCCTGAGGTTTTGTTGATCCCATTCCAGTTTAACAGTGAGTACGCTTCTTCGATTGTATAAAAGTGTGTTGTAAGGGTTGTCGTAATTGTTTCCAGACTGTAAATTGGGGGGGGGGGTTAGATACCTAACATTGTAGTTTATCTAGGAGACGTGAAAATTTAAGTTTTGAGGTTTAGTTTTTAAGCTTACTTGATAAACTTTGAAAAACTGAATGAGTCCCCTCAGTGAAGAATAAATAAGCTTTCGCAATTGTTTCGACATCAAGGTACAAATGGACGCGAAGAAACTAGCGAGCTCTTGCTGGCTATCCGAATGTTCTTCGGGAACTAGATGAATCCAAGAGTGCTTCAGGTCAACGAGCAAATTTGCTATAGCTGGAATCCATCTTAAGGGGAAAAACACTTCATGAAAAAATTCATCGCAGCCTGTATTTTCTAAAAAAATAATTAAAAACTGACGTTTTGTGGACAAACTGAAGTCCCTCATGGATCAACCCACTCAGTCTTTCATGAAGCTCTTGCGGCCCCAAAGGGAATTTTGTCAGGTTCCATTTCCTCACATCCACAATTTGTTTCCTTCGCCACCTAGTAACACGAACGTTAACTATTTTTCAATGCATAAAAACTGCAATCTGACCTGACGTGACCTGACCTCGTGTCCCACAACTTGCGTATCCCCAGGGCCACCGGATGCCCAGCAAAAAAGTACTGTCTCAGCCTCTCTTTTGCTACGTTGTATTGTGTATGCCATGGAATTGGCGCTCTGATGACTGTTCTGGATACGAGAGGGAAAATCCGAATCTCGCGCTTTTCAAACTCGTCTAATAACAAGTAATCAGCGACTCCCTTCTGGAGGCCGAAAGTGTAAATTTCTTTGATGTTTTTCAGTTGGCGTTGGTAGATATACTTGAAGGTTCTGTAAAAGCATGCTTAAAGTTCCTCTTGTATTCAACAGAAACGTGGGAGAGAAATCATAAGTTTCTTACGAATGACGTCCAACCAAGTGAACCGGAGCCTTGGACCGAATGAGGTTCAGAAGTTGGTCTGTCCACTGAAGAACTGCAGCTTCTGGAATATTCTATGAAATTAAAAAAAATAATTTAAAATTGCTTTTTCTGTTCTCAAAATAAGGTATTCCCTAAATTCTGACCTCCACAAACTTGAAGTACTTCCGATGCTCAGTTTCATCAAATTCGCTGTTTTTCACCGAGTACAATTCCCTGAGAAGCGCCAATTGGTCGTCAACTTCCATTGGAACTCCTGGGTCAGTCCCAGTATACATTCTAAAAAAGACACCGAATTATTCGCTTTAAAATTCAAGTAATTCTGCTCCTGGACTCTGGACAGTTCAACAGATGATGATATCGACCAAACGCCCAAAGACTTGGTAACCCCGGCTATACACACCTGCCGAATCCTCGAACAAAATCAGCCCACGCTTTCTCATCTAAAACCACTGCAGCCGCCTCACTTGTTACGCTCCGTTTAGTTCGCTTGGCTTTCTCTTCGGGAGCCCTGGACCTTGTGGCGGGAATTTGGCTGTTTGAATTTCCCGCCGGCATGTCAGCGCCATCTGGCGGACGTTTCAAATGGTCTGGTACATGCGCTTCAGTCAGCAGATCCTAGGACAAGTAAACGTGGTTAGTTTTGGCGCAGTTTTAACGCGAGAGATTCTGAGCAACTATGTACCTTGAGCGTCATGTACGACGACGCCATCTCGTGGAAGCCGGACCGTTTCCGTTTCTTATTCTCTCCAGCGTTCATCTTTCCGGCTCCTTCGGCTTTCCTTCTTATTCGTTTCACATGTAACTTTTTAATTGACAGATTTCGTGCGGATGGCGAGTAGTTACTTCCGATTAGATCAACAAGGCTTCTTGGGTTTGCTTCCTACAAGACAAATTTCAAGTCTTCGACTCAAGTATTACGAAGTTTGCACGCAATCTTGAGCTCCTCAAGAGCTCTTGAAGTAAATCTTTTGACACGCAATAGTGAAAATTGGCATTGAAAATTTCTCAAGCTCCAAAATGGATGTGTAATGTAAGCAGAAACTTACCGAACGTTTGGACTTCGAAGGCTCCGACGAAGGCCCTGAAGGGCGCCGAGGACCCCAACTTTCCATTTCGAAAGCGCTGATTTTACAACCAATCAAAAAGAAACTCAGAAAAAATTAGCCAGAAAACTCAATTTGGCGCGACGTTCAAAAATCCCTCACCGCCCACCAGCCCACCAGGACGACCGACTGGACAATAGTTTGCCTGCGACGCTTATTTTAACTTCCCGTCGCGAAGAGCGATTCTATGAGTGGGCTCGCAGCTTCAGGCGAAAGTAAGTGTGCGAAAAATCTATAACACATTTATTTAAACCACTAGGACGAGATGGCAGTTGAGCAAAAAATATATTGTTAAATCGATGGCCATCATTAGTTTTTGTGTGAATTTTGCCCAATTTCTCTCTTCTCTCCTTCTATTATTTAAAGGTGAATGAAAAGAATGCCAGATTATTGATATATGGCCTTTGTCTGCGGCACTATTCATTCTCTCCGCCCTTCCGCAAACATATCCTTTTACCTCTTTTGATCAGACAATCGACAATCAAAGGCTTTATTGCTACCATTTCCAGACACAAAACACACAAACATTAATATTTGGCCTGCCTTCATACAAAAAGAATCCAAGAAGTTCAACCTTAACCGGCGGTCAGCAGGCGCGCCATTTTTTAAACAACACCCACACAAAAAACATCCATAAATTCAGACTAGTACAAATTCAACGAATTCCAAAACTTGACTCTCCTCGTCCACGGTTCTTGAATCATCCCGGGATTCCTTAAATTCATGTTCATGTAGCGGAGCTTGTTCTCGTTGGGATCGACTGGCTCCCAGGTGGCGTTGCGGAAGCGAAGTGGAAACACATCGTTTGCAAAGTCGATCCAGGCGCGGTTGAAGCTTCGGGACATTACGTAATCTTTGGACGCTGGCCGATGGAAAGGGACAATCGGCACTGAGAATTGGTAAATCATTTCTTCGCCATGGCAAACACCTGGAAGGAGAAATAAATGGGATTTTCAACTCTCTGGAAGCAAATATTCGAAGAATCTAGGAAAGAAAAGCCATTATTCCTCTCACCATATTTCCTCGGATCGATGCCCCAAACATTCCGGTCTATCCAATCTTTGATGTAGAAAAGTGGAAGATCGAAGGCGATATGAACCATGTCGCCTCGCATCGCCAATAGGAACTGAACCAAATCAATTTCGCCTTGGTGAGAGAAAATGTAGGTGTAGACCGGCTGACTGAGGTTCGCATGAAGCATGGCTGTCTTGTGATTTGATGAGAAAAATACTCGGTCTGAGAACATGTCCGTTAGTTCAGGTAAAAAGAGGTCTTCGGCTCGTTGGCGTGACACTGGCGGAACGCCAGTGTCGTTGGATTCTAGTGCAGGGGTTGGAGGAGCTGAGCGTGGGAAGGAATTTCCAGGGAAGTAGAAATCCCGAATTTGGCGGGAAATTGAAGGGTCTTTGTCGAAGAAGAAGAAGCGCGCGGAGGCTTCGTCCCAGTCGTTCATAAGGAGGTCGAGAGCTTGAGCGTCGTAAAGGACTTCTGTAAATTTTAGAGCGTTAAAAGTTACCCTTGGAAAGTTTTAGTTGCAGCGCGGGGCGCGCGCGCTGCGCGCGCCGCGCCGCGCTTCAAACCCACCTCCAGAATGTATGAGCCCTTCGTCCGCATTAACGCCCATGATCCAAGGGACCTTGGTGAAGTTGTTGGCCGCAATGGTTTTTAATGGATGTTCGACGATGAAAGTGTCAGGGGTCACTACTGGTTCAATGGTCGGGACGAATACGTCCAGTTGGTTTCGTGGCGGTCTCTGGAAAAATTTCAAGTTTTTAGTTTGAACTCTGAAATTTTTAGGCTTTTTTAAACTTACGAGTAGGTCATAATGCAGGTTGATAATTTCATAACCGTTGACGCTTTTGAGACACTCGGTCGTATTATAGGCGCTGTCGCTGAGACAGTTCAGTCTTTGGGCAAATCTCTGACCTTGGGCTTCAGGTCTCTTATTCAGGAACCACATGTTGAGGGCGGTGCCGCTTTGAGAGATGCCTTTGGAAAAGAGGCCTCTGGATTTGGGCGAAAGCATGTGGTAGTGGACGCTGGCGCCGCTGAAACAGCAAATCCGAAATTCAAAATTTGGAACTTTTGGCGCTTCGCGCCAAAAGGTCAGAGCGCTGGTATTAAGAGCCCTTACCCAGCAGACTCGCCGAAGATGGTCACACGCTTGGGGTCACCGTTGAACTTGCCAATGTTCTGCTGAATCCACTCAAGTGCCATTCTCTGGTCCTTGAGGCCCATGTTGCCTCTGATGTACTCATTCCCCATGTTCAAGAACCCTGGAATTTTGAAGCGTATTTTTAACCGGTTGCGCCCTCTGGTGGATTTTTTTAAATTCGTTCAGAAAGTTCTTACCCAAAGCGGCAAGCCGGTATTGAAAAGTGACGAAAATAATCTCTTCGTCCATCATAAGCTCGGCTCCGACGACATCAGTGCTTCCTGAAGTGAACAATCCGCCGTGAATAAAGACTAGCACAGCTGATCGTTTCTTGGTTTGAGCAATCTTCTGCAAGTAAGATACACAGAATGTATAAAATACTTTCGAGCTGATAGTGTGAGAATCACAATGACAGCTTCATGCATTCGCTTTATCATTTGATCAAAAGCTATAATTTTTTGCAGTAAAAACACTGCGCGCTGCTACCTGACCTGCACTTTAATGGCTACCTAAATTCTATAGCGAGGTGAAGGAGAACCTTACCTTTGGCACAAAAACATTAATAAATAAACAATCTTCTTTCCCGTATGCGAATCCCGTAACTGTAGCAAAAAAAACAATAACAGATTATGTAAACAGTGAGATCAGTTTCAGAATTTTAATGTCGTTTTTCATGGCAAAAATGCCAAAACTTACCTATGTCAAGCTGCAGACACGCGGCTCCGTACCGACTAGCATCGCGTACACCTTTCCATTTCTTTGGCGGTTGAGGTGGCTATTTGAAAAAAATCAATATTATTATCCAATCCTTCATCAATCAGATTATCTTTTATTCGTCATGCAACAAATTACTTAAACCTCTCAAACCAAAAAAACTGTAATCCACGTCACAACTTTATCGTAAAAACATGTTCTAAAAGTGAGAGTGATTTCGGGCAAGTTTTTTCAGCTTTCATATATAATTCCAACAACGTTTTTGTCAAAGTGGAGCGCGAGGTGAGTAACGCTGCGCTGCGCGCACGCAAAAGACTCGCCAAACTTGTTATCACTTTCATTTGTACAAGTACACATTTTCCAAGCTCGCATATGCGCAGCGCTATGCGCTGCGCGCATAGCGCTCCGCGCTCATCTCCTGCAAATTTTTTGATGATTTCATCAAATGAAAGTTTTGATTGATACAATCCGCATACCTCAAACCGCAAGTTTCTAACCGGAGCCCTTGCATAAGGAATCCCTAAAAATTCGTAATATTCATTTCCGCTCCTGGACGTCGCAAGCGCTCCGCGCACTTTGCCCGTTGAAATCAAAATCGTGGGCCCGGGCCGCTTGTACAAAAATTGCATGTAGCAAGAATACGCCAAGAGAAGCACAATCACTGTCACCACATCGCGCTTCCGAAGTCCAATTTTTCCCTTGGAGTCTTCCTCGAAGAGCGTGTTTGAAGTCAAGTAACTCCACATTTTCAACCCTCAATTTCAATCAACTGTCCAGTAGGAAAACAGCAACTTTCAGAAACTTCGTCACATTTTTCACTCAGTTCAAAGCGTCACAGGTAACGTCGGTCCGTCCAAAGCGCTTCAGCAGCGCTCAATAAGGTGCTCACACAAGGCCTCAACAGCGCAGCGTCAACAGGCAGCTCCCTTCACAACGCACACTATAGCTAAACTGCGGTGTCAAGAGTAATTGCACGTGCATCATCAACAGTCGGCGCTGCGCTGCGCGCAGCGCTGCGCGCAGCGCTGTCCCTTACCGTTGATGATGATGCGAATTCTCACAAGCACTACTGGCCTAGTGGCCGTTTAACGTGCGTGAGGTAACGTATGTTTACGTGCGCTGCGCTCCGCGCAGCGCAGCGTCTGCTATTCCTTCGTCCCTCTCATGAAACTTTCCCTCCTGCTGGTCATTGCCTCTATGCACTGTCAGTTTTGGTACTGTCAAGAAACGCTGTATTCCAATTGCCGTTTATTTTGACGCTGCGCGAGAGTTGTCTCCTTTCGATCGCATATTCTTATTCAGTCAGTCAACAAAAATCTAGGCCGCGCTGTCCCAAGTTCAGCTGCTTGGCTCTACAAAATTAGTAACGATTTGCAACCAGTTCAATATCTGAATGATTGTCCCGTCCGTGAATCTCCTTGACAAAGAAGTGCGTAAGGGAATTTAATAGGCTACGAAACGCCGCAGGCGGTCAGAGTGTTAACTAACGCGCGCGCGCGTCCCGATTGCACCACCCTGTCAACTGACTGGGGACACAACAACAATACATTATTAGTAGGCCAACAGTCTTTAAATAGAACTGTCACTCACTTGAATACATTGCGAAAGACCTTAAACCTGAAACTGCAAGCAGCGCAATCAGAGTCTTTGAATTGGGGATCCTGGCCTACTAAATTGCAGCGTTGCTGCAATTTCTGCCATTCATTCTCGCTCTTCAAAGATAATCTTCAATCCGTCTTTGAAATTGCTGTTGCAATAATATATTTTTGGATGGAGCTCATACACGTCATAAAGGCGCTGCGCGCTTATGGCGCTGCGCGCCATAAGCCTACACCTGCAAAATCAGCCAATCAGCGCCAGTATTACCAAATACACACCTTTAACGTTACACACAAGCTCCTCCCCCATTCTCCCAAAGTTCAAGTGTCTTCTCCAAGAACACGTGACTCTCAACGGGTCATTTAAGACACGTTAGCTAATAAAACATGTATGTATAATGGCGCGGCGCGGCGGCGCTGGCTTGTTAAGCATGAAAAAGGTTTGCCTCAATTGGAAATTTTGCAACTTCGACTCAAGGGCTTTGGCGCACTTCTGAAGAAAAACTTCCCAGACCTTGGAATACTGAAGCATGCGAACTATTGGGCTAATTACTGTATACTCGTTTAACTGCGCTCTCAAATGAAATGAATAACATACAGAAATGTATCTGACTTGAACATTGTAACTTCTTTTATTCCGTTCACAGTTCTCGCATTATTTCATCAAACCCCTCCATCAATCCCATACAAACAGACATTAATTCTTAACCTATTTTTAATTTTTAAAAGTACCTTGTAGATAGATAATTTCTGTATATTAAAGTACGATTAGAGGAGTACAAATAGACAGCGCTTTGGGTAGTGCCAGCTGTATATAGAATGGCACAAATCGCACAAAATCGCAAACCATAACCTAAAAATTAGGTTAGGTTTAGGTTC
The DNA here is from genome assembly GCA_034698345.1 of Sphaeridia pumilis. Classification (NCBI taxonomy): domain Eukaryota; kingdom Metazoa; phylum Arthropoda; class Collembola; order Symphypleona; family Sminthurididae; genus Sphaeridia; species Sphaeridia pumilis. The sequence continues at coordinate 3,605 of JAQGBJ010004072.1, read as the reverse complement.
ACATAACCTATTTGAAAAACCTAACCTTGGAATTAGGTTCGTGTGTATAACAATTAACGCTATAAGGTACACTAACTCAACTTCTCTGTTACCTCTAACACTGTTGATATTTAAAAAGTCTTCAATGTCTCCCTTGCTTTGAACGATGGCGTGAACTTGTGTAGACTATCGAAAACAAGTTTTGTAACAGCGATATTCGCTAACAACGTTATAACGTGATTTCTTATACACTTTGGCATAGTATATATTTTCAACGATTCGCGCGTATAATTTAACTTACATTAATAGCACCTTTTGATTCACAGGACATTGGATATGTTTCAATCCTTTCCTCACCTTGTCTTGTTAATTTAATTTAACTTAATTAAGTATTTAAACTCTGTCTCAACTATTAACAACAATTATTGTTTTATATAACTCGGTTGTAAAACACTTGAAGGTTTACGAAAATATCAATGACACAGAAAGAGAAGGTTGATATTCTTTGTACTGATTGAAATTGCACTATTAGAATTACATATTTATAGTTTTTTTCCCAGGTAGCTAGTTTTCATGTTATTGTATCAGATTTTCAAGTATTTGCTATATATAATATTCCAGAGCTATTCACGTTTTTAAAGTTTTCAAAGGCCAAAAAGGTTCTACATTTTTCGGTATTCTGAAAAGTCAGATTTGGCAATAATATTATAAGAATGTTAAATATAGTTTTGAAGACCTTCTACAAGAAATTTTAAATTCAGTCATTAGAAAATTTTGTCATCATAAAAGACCGTTAACATACCAAAAACCATCCGCGCTCCTGCGCGCGCAGGCGCGGAGCGCCGCGCGCCGCACGCGCGCTCATACGTCTTTTGAATAAGTTTTGTCGCCAAGGATATCTAGAATTGGCGACGCGCTCCTTTGCCCATTCTTGCTTTCCGTAAATCCGTTAACGCTTGTAGTCATACAGTTGAGAGGCCTGTCGTTCCGAATCGCACCAAAAGCTTCATGTAGTAGATCAGTCCATGATTGAAGAGTTTGATTGTTTGATATTAATTAATTTTTGGTTAATTAATTAAGCTACATGCTTCTTAAGTCCTCGAAGTTGGCTGGTGAGGCTTTGTTCTTGGGCGATGATGCTACTGCTGCCGCTGCGCTTCTGGAATCTGGATAGGGACATGCGTTTCTCTGCTTCCTGTAAAATTAAAATTAATTAATTAATTAAGCGATGGTTAACTAAACCTTAACAAGAAATCAACTCACCTTCTTCATTGCATCTTCAATAGACAAATACTTCCGAAGCGTATCATACGGCGAGGGCTTCTTCTGTCTCTCTCCTGATGTAATTTGATGCGCCGCCGGCTCGGTAGATGGCGCTTGGGTCGTGGTGGTGGTTGTCGCTACAGTTGTAGTAGCTCTACTACTCTTGGCTTTGGTTGGCGGCCTCAACATGGCGACTTCCTTCTGACCTCTGATGGACGCTGGGAACTGGCCGTTCCTGCTACTGTCCTCTTGATTCAAAAAGTGTTTGACAGTGGGCGGGGCTAGCGTCGAAACTCTTGAAGCTTGGAAGGCGTTGGCTGCATGGGGTGAGTGGGCGGACCTTTTGAGTGCTCGAAGTTCTTCTTCGGCAGGCTCGCCATAGTTGATTTGACCAAAGACTGGGATTTCAAAGCGGGGTTGGGCTCCAAAGTAGTCATCATCATCATCAGTCTATAAGTGAATTCAAAGGGGCCTTTAGATAGGGACCTTTAGGGAAATCAGGGACCACTAAAAATGAGCTACTCACCAGGGCATCAAGGTCCACGTCCATCCACGCAGCCTCCGGTTGGTACTGGTCCTCCGCAGCGTCTTCGAGCATGACCGCTTCCTCAAGCGCCTCCTCCCAGGGGTTCATGGGGGCTCTCAGGGGTCCCACGGGGACTTCATCGAAGTACGCCGCCGGGTACGCTGCGCGCCCATAAGGAAGGCTCTGCACCATGCAACAGGTAGAGAGAAGGACGGTGCAGATTGCCCCAAAAAGCTTTGTCGTTGTGTTCGCCATTTCTTCTTATATCTTCAACCTTGTTGAAAACTGACACCTGTTCAAAAAATAAGAGAAGCGTCCAATTTACAAAAAGCGTCAGGAATTTGGAAGCCAATTTCAGAAGTTTCTCGCGGATCCACTCTACGCCCACACACTTCCTTCTTGGAGACTTGTGTATACATATATAAAAGCCTGTGCTTTTAGATACACCTTTTTAAGCCCATAAATAATGCATAGTCTTTGCCGACGGAAGCTTTTTAAATTATTCGTTTACCTGAGCTGTCGCTCTGGTGTTGTCTACGTGTGTGTGTGTATATACCTTCCACTCACCTCCGCCGCCAATACCATCCTTATCACTCAATGTGTTTACGTAAACTCGATGACTTTTCTATGGCTTTAGCTACCTTTCTCCATGTTACTTGTCAGTCACTCATGGCGCTCCTCGTGCGTAAGCAACACACGTATAACCCTTTGCCATTTGGCCAATTTCGCATGCAATGCTATATATACAGATGGACGTCAGCCGAAGGCGTCATCCAAATAAAAGCCAGAAATCGAAGTAACTTTTTTGCCCAAAGCAAACACACAAGGATTAATCGAAAGCCCTTTTCAACCTTACTTTCTCCATATTCCTCATTCTAAAAATCCTGGCTCGTGTCTGACCTATTTACACCAATAATAAACTTCTTCCCATATTTTTTCTCAATCTCAAAGCTTTTTCAATCCTCACCCTCTTAGAGTATAAAAAGAAAGATTTAATAAACTTGTCTTAACTACGCTCTTAAATACAATTAAACTCTTAATCTAGACTAAGCTCTCCTCACCTCAGCAGTGGCTCTTAAAAATCCTTCGGCACTTTGACAACCGACCCTTACACCTCAGTTCGGTCAGATCCCCAAAAACACTTGAAATTCGCTTCGATCCAGTGAAAGTGGCACGTAAATTCGCTCAGCGTTGTAGCGCTTGCACTTTTTTTGAACGTGTTCACTCTCTTCAGGCCACAGGCAAACTGGTTCATTCCAAGCTTACAGCCTGTGCTTTCACCTTTCTCTAGCAGCGTCAGCGGAGCTGACGCTGCTGGCGCTGCGCTGCGCTTTCTCCCATGCTTTCCTTATGGAAGCGTCGATATCTGCTTTTTGGCTTCTTCTTCTCCTATCCACCTACGCACGAGTCGGCGTACATGTTTGCAAATTCTGAATGAAATCCCCACCCGCCACCACCCACCGCCCCCGATCCGCCCGCCCGCCCCCTCCCGTACTTTCACTTCTCTTTGGATTTGACTTCCGCCCAAAGCTCCACAGAATGCCGAATAACGAACCGTAACGCCAGGGCGGGGGACGACAACTTGCGTCAGCAAAAGATGGATACATATGTACAACATGGGAATTGTAATAACGAAATGACTGTCTTTCATGATCAGTAAACAAACTGGCTGGAACCATACTTGCCCTGGGAATGCAGTGCGATTTTTTTTGTCGTAGAAAAGACGATCTCGAATCGTTGATGACCGATTTTGCTGTGTCCCCCCCCCAGTCGTAAATGGCTCTCTGCGAGCGCACAAAGAGGATGCGTAAAAATAGCTTGGCTAACGTCAGACAAG
>JAQGBJ010004071.1:0-11062 GCA_034698345.1 Sphaeridia pumilis | reverse complement strand
AAAACTGGATTCCGTGGCCGTTCCTCAGTTTGCTGCCGGTGCAATGGAAAACTGGGGACTCAACACTTACAGGTACACAATTATCAAAATTTAACCCAGAATTTTAATAGACCCGAGGCTAAAAATTACAAATGAGTTTTTTTGTAGAACCGAATACCTGCTCCACATCCCTGGTGAAAGCACCGAAGCCGACCGAAAGAAGATCACTCAGGTCTTAGCTCACGAAATAACGCATCAGTGGTACGGAAACTTGATTACTTGCGATTGGTGGGCAGAGGCGTGGCTAAACGAAGGGTTTGCAAGGTAAGTGTCCCAAAAATTGTTTGAACGTGAGCATTGGCTAACAATAAGTAACGGGGAGGAGTTTACTCGCAGATTCCTCCAATACCGCGGCATGCAGCACGCAGTTCCAGAGCTTGTTGATGAGGCGGCTATTGTCTCCGATGCTGTTCACTTGGCCATGATCTTCGACCAAGGCAAAACAACGCACCCTATCGTCAAGAACGTTGAAACACAAGCTGAAGCTGCTGCCATCTTCAATCGGATTTCTTATGAAAAAGCCGCTTCTTTGCTCCGCATGCTTGAAAGTGTGATGTCGCGGGAGTCGTTCGATGACGGAATTCGTTACTATCTGAAATCAAAGTAATTTCGATAAATTTGTAAAAATCCATTGAAATTCTGAAAATTTTTACTTTCATGTTTTCCCGAAATTCAGACTTTATGGTTCAGTAACAGCATCGGACTTATGGGACGCTCTTAAAGTCTACTCTACCGGCAAACTTCCGAATCAAGTCGATGTCAGTGAGTTTATGCGGACTTGGACGACTTTGTCTGGATATCCTATTGTGAGCATCAATCAAAAATTTTTAGAATTTCTCTACAGTTTGCAAAAAAATCTTCAATTTTACAGCTCAGAGCCAGCGTTCTCGGACCTAACAGAATCGCCTTTACTCAAGTAAATTTCGTCACAAAAATTTAGAATTTTTAGCAGCAAAATTACATGATTTCCAATTTTTCAGGAAAAATTCACCCCCAACACCGGAACCACGCCCACCGCCGACGTCTCTGAAGCTGCCTCTTGGTACCTTCCGGTTAGCGCCATTTCCGCCAGCGCACCTCAAGTTGGAACAAGGACGCCCAAATTCTGGCTCGATTCCGATACGCTCATGACTGTCAGAAACGATTTTAGTACTTCGGAATGGAACGTCTTCAACGCTGAAGCTGCAGGTACTTCAATGAATTAGTTTCTTCCTAGTTTGGGGTTCTGTAAAGCGGGAAGTTCAAAAAAATATAAATTTATTCAGGCTACTACCGGGTTTTGTACGACGACCAACTCCTAAAGCTCATCAAAGCTCAACTTGAGTCTAACCACCAAATCTTCACTCCAGCGACCAGAAGCCAGATTCTTGAAGATTACTTCCAGTTCGCCAACAACAGTAAGTTGACCTTTGACACGGATGGCGCCAATTTCAAAAACCTAAATTAAATTAACTTGGTTGTTTTTGTTTTTGCAGTGTATGTTCCCATTCAGACAACTCTCGAGCTTACAAGTTACTTGGGAAAAGAAACCCAATTGTCCGTTTGGACTCCAGTGATCCCACACCTGAGGTCGTACATTCAGAAACTTTCTTGGAACCCAGAGGCTCTGGAAGCTTTTGCTGTAATTTTGAATCGACAGAAAAATCTAAAAATTCAAGTTATCGCGGCCTAAAATTAAGCTACAACTGTTTACAGAACTACTTCCTCCCAAAAATTTCTCAAGTCTTTGACGTCATCGGCTGGAATAATCAAACCGTCACGGAGCGCGGTGCTCATGTGATTTTGCGCGCGCAGCTTTTTGACATTGCTGTAGCGCTTGGTGACGCCCCAAGAAAAGACTATGTTGTTGAACTCTTCGGTAATTGGGTGGCTAATAACAATCGAAGGTACTTTTTTTAAATAGCTAAACAGTTTTTTAGCCCGAGAAATTTAAATTATTTTTGAAACTCCTTTCCCGCCACTAGCGCCATACCTGTTGACCTCCGCCCCAGCGCCTTCTGCGCCGGCATGGAAAACGCAACCCCAGACACTTGGAATAAAATTCGCGCCCAGTACAACGCTGAAATCTACCCTTGGACCAAAGCTCAGCTTCTGAAGGCCCTGTCGTGCTCAGCTGACCCGCGGATCCTGCAAAAGTACTTCTTTTAAGTTTTTTTTCTTTTGGTTTTAAACGCCATCACAAGTTTTTATTCTGACCGTTTCCGACAATCATACTACAGTTACGTTGATCTGGCGGCTTCAGCGTCTTCCGAATTCGGCCTCACTGTCACACTTCAAGCGATCGCCCAAAATACAGCAGGACAGTCTATTGCCTTTGAGTACATCAGAAACAGGCTCATCGTTAACCCCTCGGAATCCAACAAGCAACTATTTGCAAGTGTTTTGTCTACCCTGAGCGCTTACTGGTTTACATCTCAACAGTTGCAAGCGGTAAATTTAAAAATTACTAAACCACTTTCATTTCCTGTACTCGGAGTAAGGGTTTACCTAATTGCAACTTTTGAATTCGAACAGGTGAACGCTTTCTTACAACAATTCCCAGATATGCAGGAATCGGTAGCAACATCAATTGCAACAATTGAAGGCAACATTGACTGGTGGCAGAAACTCGGCTCCCAGATGGCGCTCTGGTTGAGCCAGCATTAATTCAAAACGAGTGTTTCTTGCCAGGCCAAGGCCATCACACTATAAATTAATCGAAATTCGAAACATTGCTGAATAAATAAATGAAAGATGATGGCACGAAATTTTGGAAGCTGTACCAGAAAAATAATTTTAAATCTGTCGTATTATCAAAAACTCCAGAGAAATGAAAACTTTATTGAATTTTTAGTATGTCTGGCTGTAACGAAGAGTTTAGTTGAGCTTCGCCTTTCTCGGCTCTTCGATTGACTCACTGTCTATTATTATAACACTCGCACCTGCATTAAACTCTTATCAAAAACAAGCGTTCTACAGTGCGAAAACTGCACTGACTCCCACTTTGACGATTGAAAAATGACATTCGACGGAACATAGTTTCGTCTGGATCAGGTTTCTCAGCCAATTTTCACTGCCACGTGGACGTTGATTTGAGTCGCCCACTTGACATGTCCACGAGGCTGTCACTGTACAATAATTAATCGACCTGTCCCGTCTCTAAACCGAAAGCAGCAAGGAAAAGATAAGCGAGATTGCATCAAGCTGCAGGGGGGAAATTGAAAAGTCAGCATATATTCTCCCTGTTCCGCCTCACATCAGCTACATTTCATTCCCATATCCACCCTATAATCAGTATGAATATGAATCAACAATAGGTCAAACAGCAGAATCAAACGACACGAGCCGAATTATTCCGGGCTCCCCGGTAAAATGACCCTCTTGAGTTTGAACTTGAAACGTGCCGTGGAAATCCGGCCGAATTTGATTAAAAGAATCGGTAATCTCAAATTAGCAGCTGGAAACGAGTATAAAAGCTCGCGGTTGAAACTCAATCGGCAGAGTTCTAGTTCTGCTGGAACCAAAAACACAAAAACAAACCAAAACTTTACAAAAAGTTAAAAAAACTCCTCAACCCCAACTAAAAAATGAAGAATCTTTTCAACATCCTGGCGGTAAGTAGTGAAACTTCAATATTTTTGGTGCCTTTTGCTAAATTTGTCTGACCACCAACTTTCCTGCCCACAGGCCTTGGCCGTCATAGCTGCAGCTTCAGCCGACAGCAACGCCATCTGCAAGGGCCAAGTTGGCATCCATGCCATCCAAGAAAGAGGCAGGGACTACATCACCTGCATCGAAAACAACGACGGAGAAATCGTTGCCGAAATTCAAACGTACGTATATCTTTGAAATGAGGAGCTTTTAAGTTGCAGTTATGTACTTGGTATTTAAACCCGAGTTCAAATTACAGGTGCGAAAACGACAACATCTGGTGCCCTCAAACTGAACACTGCTGCCCACCCGAAGAGTGTGTAATTGTGATTCCTGGAGGCCATCACGGTGACATTACCATCGAAATCAACAACAAGGTTAAGACCGGTTGCGCCACTTGTGGTCACGACGACGACGACACTTCTTCCTCATCTTCATCCTCCGAATCGGGCTCCAGCAGCTCTTCCGAAGAAGACGACGATTGCAAACATGTAAGAAATTCTACTCAAACGCCGCTGAACCGCAAAATTGACAACGTGTTACTTGAATTCGCAGGGCCACCACCTTCAATGGTTCGAACACTGCGAAAAGAACGGCTGCTTCCCCAAGTGCGTCGAAGACCACCACGACGACGACCGCGACATCGGAGCCTCTTCTTGCCATCACCACGACAACGACTACTTGGCTTGCTGCCGCTTCGGAACTTGCACAACTGACAAAGTCGGACAAGCGACCTGTCGCGAAGAAGGCAAGGACTGCCCAACCGGAACCACTTGCTGCGGCAAAGGTTGCGAACACAATCCACCTACCGGACCATGTCCTGTAAGCTTGACCTTCAATATCGGAGAAGTTAACCCAATCCAAAAGTACGAAAGACTTTACTAAATCGGTTTTTGCTTCTTACAGGAACATGAACATCCTGTCCATGATCCCACAACATGCACCAAGTTCTGCTGCGAGCCCAATCAATTCGGACTTTTCGGCGGCGCTGTGCGAGGCCAAGTTCAAACTGACTGCAAGTCATGTGGGCCCAACAAGTTCTGGTGCAACTACGTCAAAGCTTGCGTCGACAGCACCACTGACAACCACCATTGCCAACTGGAACGCCACGATCGGTGCAACTGCCACGTAAGTACCTTATAGCTAGCAGATGCAAAATTTAGCACCGCAGTTGCCATATAATTTTGTATTCCCGCCATCTTCCGAGCACAGCATGAACCGCATCCAACCGACTGCAACAAGTACAATAAGCGATGCGAAGACTCTGACCATCTCGAAGAACATAGCTGCGGACATGAAGAGATTTTCTGGCAAGGACATTGCATCAACCACGACCACGACGATTGGCACATGGCAAAGGGCGAATGTATCTGTGGCGTAAGTACTCTGACTGCGAGACTGCATTTTTACTCCCAAAACCATACTTTCAGTCTCTAATTAGAATTTCCTCTATACGCATGCGCAGCCTGGTTTCGAACCTTTCCCAGATCCACACAAGTGCACCGGAACCAACTGCTGTCCCCACGGCCACGACAACATCTTTGGAGTCGACATCAAGACATGTCGTCCGGGGCCTTCCTGCGATGCGGAACACGAGTTCTGGAGCGTCAAGGATCATTGCTGCAAGAAGATTGCTGATCACACCACCGAATTCCATGAAACTTGCCGCTGTCATGTAAGTCCAAGGTCTTCGATCCCGCTGAGGCCTTTCAGGACTGTAATCAGTCATTTCTTCTTCCGATTACAGAAAGAGCACCATCCGATCGATTGCCACAAGTTCGTCTGGGTCTGCGAACTCTCCGAACATACCGAAGAAGGCACCTGCGGACACGATCACATCTTCCACAACGGCCATTGCATCAACTCCGACCATCCTGATTGGCACAAGGCCGAAGGCGAATGTATCTGTGGAGTAAGTATTCTCATTATGTCGAAATTCCATTATGAAACCTCAATTTTGCCTTCTACAACTGTTTCCCATCATTACAGCCCGGTTTTGAACCCCATCCATCCGAACACGACTGCGCCGAAACAACTTGCTGTCCTTGTACCCGCGACGCTGCCATCTTTGGAGTCGACATCAAGACATGCCGTCCTGGACCTTCCTGCGATAAGGAACATGAGTTCTGGAGCATCACTGATCGTTGCTGCAAGAAAATATCGGAACACATCGACGAATTCCATCAAACTTGTTACTGTCATGTAAGTTGCTGATTTCAAATCTCGATGGTGAGCATCGCGAGCCTTCTATGACCTCGTTTCTTATTTCTTCCAAATACAGAAAGAACACCACCCAACTGATTGCCACAAGTTCATCTGGGTCTGCACACACTCAGCTCATACTGAAGAAGGCACCTGTGAACACGACCACATCTTCCACAACGGCCATTGCATCAACCACGATCACCCCGATTGGCACCATGCTGAAGGCGAATGTATCTGTGGAGTGAGTAATTATTCGCATCAAAACCGTCTTTTCGTGAAACACTGTGTCACATGACAATATATTTACCTACTATCGCAGCCTGGGTTTGAACCGCATGCAGCTGAACATCAGTGCGCTGAAACCGTCTGCTGTCCTCACAGCCACAACCCCGCCATCTTTGGAGCTGAATTGAAGACATGTCGTCCTGGACCTTCCTGCGATGCGGAACACGAGTTCTGGAGCGTCACGGATCACTGTTGCAAGAAAATTTTGGAACACATCGAAGAATTCCATGAACGCTGCCGCTGTCATGTAAGTTTAAAAGTTAGATCTCAACCGAAGATACTGAAGGTCTTTTCTAACCGCGCTCTCTTCAATAACAGAAAGAACACCACCCGACCGATTGCCACAAGTTTATCTGGGTCTGCTATGACTCCGATCACACCGAAGAAGGTACCTGCGGACACGATCACATCTTCCACAACGGCCATTGCATCAACTCCGACCATCCTGATTGGCACAAGGCCGAGGGCGAATGTATCTGCGGAGTAAGTATTCACTTCACGTCATTCTATCGGTTTTAAAAGCATCAAATATTAAATGCCAGACTTCTTTCATCTCTTCAGCCTGGCTTCGAGCCTCATCCATCCGAACACCACTGCGCCGAAACAACTTGCTGTCCTTGTGCCCGCGACGCTGCCATCTTCGGAGTCGACATCAAGACTTGCCGTCCTGGACCTTCCTGCGATGCGGAACACGAGTTCTGGAGCGTGAAGGATCGTTGCTGCAAGAAAATATCAGAACACATCGAAGAATTCCGTGAAACTTGTCACTGTCATGTGAGTTTCTCACCTAGAATCAATCTCCATCGGAAGGGTTTAACCATTACATTACATTACATCGTTTCTTATAAATTCCAGAAAGAACACCACCTAACGGATTGCCACAAGTTCATCTGGGTCTGCAAACACTCGGGTCATACTGAAGAAGGCAGCTGTGGACACGACCACATCTTCCATAACGGCCATTGCATCAACCACGAAGATCCCAACTGGCACAAGGCTATGGGCGAATGTGTCTGCGGTGTAAGTACTCGAAATATGACGACATTCCATGTATAAAACCTCAATTTCAAATCACACTTCACTGCTATTGCAGCATGGCTTCGAACCCCATACCGTCGACGACAAGTGTGATGAAATCAACTGCTGTCCCCAACACCACGACACCGCCATCTTTGGAGCAGACATGAAAACATGCCACATTGTACACCCATGCGACTTCAATACCGAATTTTGGAGCCAAGAGGATTTCATGTGCAAGAAGATTGCTGAATGCCCGGAAGAATACCACCAGCGGTGTTGCAGTGTAAGTCGCAGCACCTCCACGTAATTGCTGCTTCAAATGGTACTATTCATCTTACCCGCTTTCGTTTCCGTTTTCAGGACCACAGCTCCGGCGAGTGCAGGAAGTTCAACCGCAAGTGCGACAAAAAGCCCGATCAACACATGGACTGCCCCGCTGACAAGTATTGGTGGGAAACTGGCTGCATCGGATCCGAGCACTCCCATTACCATCAAGCTCAATCCAAATGCTTGTGTGAACACCTGGTACGCCCAACGAGTTCCTTGAGTTGATCTGTAGCGTACTTTGTTGAAGGTTTCATTGCGAATTTATGCTTTCAGGAAGGAAAATTCCCCGAATCTGCCGGAGCATGCGACACCTACAACTGCTGCTACCCTGCAAGCACTCCATTCGACATCTTAGGAGTTAAGCCCACAACTGGTAGTGGTACTTCATGCGAGAATCGTTCCTGTCCGGCCAATCAGTTCTACTGCCCCAAGAGAAGCAAATGCGTACATATCAGCGAACAAAACAAGGATGATTGCAAGGAGAACTTCTTCAAACACTGTTGTCATGTTGTAAGTGATTGTGTTTTTACCACGCCGCCAAACTGATACATACTCTGTTTATAATGTACTCATTGGTTTTTGTAGGACACTGCTGTTTGCCATGGTTACAAGCTGAAATGCAAGGGAGACACGGTTACACGTCCTATCCCTTGTCCCTGTGGCGAATTCTTCTGCTACAATCGCGGTATTGAAGGAGAGTGCGGATTACCTGAACCGAACAATCCCTGCAATACACGTTGCAACTGCGAAGTAAGCCATTCAATATTTGTAAACCGTTTCATGTATTTAACGGCCACATTTTCACGTTTCTCACCTCTTTCTCGCAGGACGGCGACGACTACTACAACAACGGTAACAAGATTTGTTGCTTCAAGAAAGCTGGTCTTACTTCCGACAACTTTTGGAAAAACTTTGTACCATCGACCGAGTGCACGAGCATCAAACCGGAATGCGACGACTGTGAGAAATGGGGATGGGCTTCTTGCGGAAACCGTCTTTGTGCGGAAACTCCTCTAGACTGCCCCCACAACCCGGAGAACGATCTCTTATTCTCCAAACTATGCTCCGAATGCGTAAGTACTACAAATTGGCTGAAAGCCTTATGACCAGGGAAACTAATCCTTGCTCCGATTCACAGGTGTACGATCCCGAAACAGAGATTTGCAAGACGCCTATCTGGACTGGAACAGAACAATATCCCGTCCAAAAATGTGGTTGGGTTGGTGACTGCAAACTCAATGCAGCAACCTGGAAGTTCGAGTACGTGCTCGGCTCTCTGACGGAATGTCATCACACTGGACCACCAACGGGACACGGCTGCAAAGTCTGCACAATGCCACAGCTTGTCAAGCTTGGATACAAAGGAGCCAACAACGTAGGCTGCACCAACGAAAAGTCATTCCCCGGCAAGGAGATTGAATACCATGAGACTTGCTGCGCAAGCTGAGCAAAAAGACTTGCTTCATTTCAAACTATGGAAAAGCTATAGAGTTTGACAAATAAATTTTACGAACATTATAATCTCTTGTATTGTTGTCTTTATTTGCACCCCCACCAAACCCCCCTTGGTTGGATGGAACAAATGCCCTAGTCCCCGGCTGCTGACACTCGATTTTACCCGGGTAAAATGCGGAAAAAGTTCGCACCAACTATTTTGTGTGGCAGCTAACATGCAGAAAATTTCAATTTTCAAAAATGCCACTTGCTGACCTTTAGTTTGATTCAGAAAGCACAAAATGAACGAAAATTTTGAAATTTCTTCAAAAAGGCAAGCGGCGGCGTTTTTGTTGTTTTTTTTTTGAGAAAAACAAAATTTTAGTAAAAGGCCTTTGTCCTTAAACCGTTTTGTGTGTAATTCGCCATCCATGGAGATTTGTTTTTGAGAGTGAATAGATTTTCTTTGGGTAAGCCAGGGCAGTTATTCCCATCCTGGTGTGGGCTATTTAACGGTATAAGTCACCTGCCCATAGGTTAGAGCGGAACATTTTGAGCTCTCATTGCCAGTCCGAATTTTATCCCACTTGCACCAAAAGTTAGACTCGTGAACCAAAACAATTCCCCATGCTTTCTATTATGTATTATGGAGGTCGCATATACCTATACTGGACGTCGACGTATTCTCGCTCTGATATCAATTTGAAATTGCCAAGATACGAACGTTTCTGGGTTGTCTTGTGGGGCACATTCGACTTCAGATTTGGTTCATCCCAGAGAAAGCAACGTCAAACCAGCCCAAATTTTTTCCATCTTTAAGTATGTGTAACGGAAGAGAAAGGACAGGGAGATGTTGTTGGTACGAGGATGTATTTTAGACTGAAGCTAGAACTAGAACATTCAAACTAGGACCCAAGCTAACTAACGTTGTTATGCCAATACCGCTACATATGTATATCTTGGTGATAGATAGTACGTTCACTTTCAAACATTTCCATACTTCCAACACATTCTAACGGATACAGGCCTGAAACTTGTTATGAACATTGGACCGTTGCCGCCATTCGCGAGCTGCAACAACTGAATGCAGCAATGACTGGCGGGAGAAACTTTGCCGCTAGCTGGCGCTTTGATTGAACCAGGGGGCCAGGGGTTTTGTATTAATTTCATAATTGATTGCTTCTTGACTTGACCCACATGTAAACTAACTAACTAAGCGAAACAATCTTGAATAAACTGAAGAAAAAGCAAACAATCATTTCTTGTCTGCCCTGCCGAACTACGTGTATATATTACCGCAGAAACTAAAGTCTAAAATCCGTCAAGTTCCCATGGCACAACTGACATTTGAAGCTTTTCAAAGTCAAAGCAAGAGCAGACCAAGGCATGTGAACAATAGAATCATACAACTGTCATGTTGTTAATCTTCTGTTTTCGGCTCTTTAATTAATCCTGTCAAAATAAAACACTTGAAGTTGCATTTAACTCTCTTATCAAAAACAAACAAGCGTTTATCACTGCAAATCTGCATCCCATGCAATTTCCATGCTGACAAAGGAAAAGTGACACTCGTCGAAAACAAAGTCATGACTTTATCAGTTTCTACTTTCTCCGTCCATTTGCACTTCCACATTCGTTTTTATATAAGTCGCCCACTTGACGTGTCAATAAAACTGTCACTTTTGAAAAGTTGATCAACTAGTCCCGTCTTCAGACCGAAAACAACAAGGAAAAGATAAGTGATATTGCGTCAAACGGCATTTGAAAAAGTGAAAAGTCAGCAATTTGTATGTATTTCATTTCACATCAGCTGCATTTCCTTCCCATGTTCCAAATCAGTTCAACTCAACAACAATAAGTCAAACCGCAGCACCAAACGACACGAGCCGCATTATTCCGGGCTCCCCGCTAATTTGACCCTCTTGACATTGAACTTGAAACTTGTCATGGAAATCCAGCTGACATTGTCTGATTACTAATTGGACAGGTAATCTTGGAATTACATAGTTTCCGAGCGAGTATAAAAGCTCGCGGTTTTGATGCAGTCGGCACAATCTAGTTCTGCTAGAGCCAAAAACACAAAAACAACCCAAAACTTTACAAAAAGTTAAAAAAAACTCTT
>JAQGBJ010004070.1:0-11064 GCA_034698345.1 Sphaeridia pumilis | reverse complement strand
GACGCCATTGAGAATTAAACAGGGATTATGAGGAGGATAGGAAAAAGCGTGAGCTCAATGCATACTGGAGACCATTTGAATAACATTACAACTTTTTAGTTGAAACCTCAGCTAGGAAGAGGAGCAATAAAAGATAAACCGAGGTTGAAAATGTGAATCCTCCTCGAGATTCATAGATCACAACGCAAAGAGTTTTGGAATAAGATGGCGGCGGTTGCTGGCAAGAAAAAGCGTGTAGTAATTAATGGATTCATGCCGAGCCAAGTTGTTACATGTCCAAAGCACCCTGCTGCTCACTTTGACACGCACATGCAGCCACAATGCCACAACAATGGAAGCCACCAAGACACAAGTTAATAATTTTGGTTAAAAGCCATGCAATATTTATCGGTTCTTTCAAGAGCCGCAAACAGCAATCAGGAGGGCCGCCAAGCGGCCTTTGATTACAGCAAATGATGACACAAGAACCGACTCAGTCAGTGAGTACATGTATAGTCTTTGTTCGAGCCAACTGACAGATTGACGGCAGTAACAGCAGCGTCTTGAGAAAAAAGCATACATGTCAAAAGAGGACAGAATCGCAAAGAGCATGTTTCGTGTACATATACAAGTTTGATTGTTATAAAGGAGAAGAAGAAGAAACAATTGCTGCAAGCTCAGCAATAAAACTGGACGTCGAACGAGCGAACGGCAATTGACATGAGTGCCTTCTTGGAAGTAAAACAAAACAGCAGAGAGAGAAGGGACGTTGACAGAATCCATAATTGAGGTGGGTGCCATGTGGGCCTTTCCGGAAAGCTTTTTGAAAAGCTTGACTGTGCACATGTCGAATGTACATGTGCTTTATTGTTCAAACTTTTATGGAAATAGATGTACCTGCGTGGCTTTGGTCGAATAAGGTCATCGTTACGGAGAAAGCAGTCGGGGAAATTCGCAAGAGGCTGAGGTGGAGTAAGTCCGCTCATTTTGTTGTAGCAGTGGATGATCAAAGACAAATGGATTCTGAAAAATAAAAACGAGTTCAATCAGACAAATTAAGAACACCAATAAACTTTTGAAACTTTGTAAGCTTCAGGTTCAGTCATGTAGTATTAAACGCTGCTCATTAAAAGGTTGCTGTTGACTACAAGCTTGGACCGGTTGTCAATTAATAGTTTTTTTTCGAGATTATTGAGGCGAATATCTAAACACACTAACTTTACATTGCGAAATGTTTGTTGTTTTGCCGCTGACTTACTGGGAGCTGTGTTGTTTTCGTTCAATTAATGAGATATTATGCGCCTCCACTTTTGCAAAATGGTCGGCACTTTTGATCAACTTATATTTCTCTCTTACGCTTCATCGGTTCAAGTTCAAAAAATTCGCAACCAAACTACCGACTTGTGCGCCCTCTGGATTTTATGTTTTCAAAAATTTCTTGACCTGAGCTGAGCTTCTTAAAGACGTCTGAATTCTTTGAAACTATAAATTTCAGACTTGCGTAGGAAGATGCATTTTGGCACCTTCTGAATAAACTCAACACTTGTAAAAAGTTTCTTGTCTACGAGAAGAAGTGCAAACATGCATCGTTGCACTTGCACCTCGTGAACTTAAAGTTGATCTGTAAACTGCCCACGCCATGTTCTGAGAAGTCGCCAAAGGCCTTCTTTTTGTGTGATTAACCTTTGTCACTTTTGTGGGTTTTTGTTCTTTTTTGCTCATTTGGCTTTCACTAACTACTAGTGAGTGTATTCGTTTTAACAAGACGATGATGATCCGGGGTTCACGCAACAATGGCGGTTAGGTTATATGCACTTTATACTACTCAGACAGTAATTTATGCTCAGAGATTAAGGAGACAATTGTTAAGACAGAGCCACATAAACTTGTGATTTACGTGGTGCCGGGACGGGAAACTTTTGAGCACCTTGTTCAAGTGGCAAGTCCAAATCCAGCAAAAGGGCTAAAAGCCCCTTGTTCGCAGGCTCATTCAGATTCAAGATTTCTTCAACTTTTGTCAAGATGATCGTCATCATGATGATTCGCTGGCTTCGTAAGCAAAGAGCCCCACTTGAATTTGGTCGGACAGAAGCGCCAACTTACTTGACATTAACGTATCAAAATTTTGTTCTCAAGCCAACAAGTCGCACTCTGTTGGCACATATTCTCTCCAGAGTGGCTGTCATGAATTCTAATGAGACGATTAACTGTGGGTGATTTAAAATGGCAAAGCAGGTTTAACAAGGCATTCTTATACACAAGTCATAGGACTCACAAAAGAGCAGGTGAGCCAAAAGACTGTCAAAGCAAACAACTGGGAATCTGTTTCACTCTCAACAGTCTTAATGATCAGACTTGTTCTTTCCTTAAAAGTGTAAAAGCTATAACTTTATTCCAAAATTTCTCTCATTCAGTTTAAATCCTCCCCACATCAATGATACAGAACTGGATATTTTTTCTACCGACTGTAAATTCTGTAGATTGGAAGAAATGCTTTTGTTTCCCTTCCCAACTTACTGAACTTGAGCGTTCCTTTTCCTTTTCTGGAAGACAGATCCCGACCTGAGATAAGAATCAATTTTGGGTTTTGCTTGAGTAATGACTCGAAGAGGGATATCGAAACTAGGGTAATCAGAAGCTGTTTCGTGCCACACACGAACATGAAGAAAATTCCTGATATCCCCTGATCTACGATAACAAGTTGACTTGGTTGATTCCCTGTAGCCTGAATCTGTCAAAAATTACCATTCGATCAGAAAACATTGTATAACTTCTTGGGGGAAACAAGTTCAAAACGAACACGGAAATCTTGTTGTCGTCATGACAAGAAAACTCAAAGAATGATGATAGAATCTGTGGAAGAACTGCTGTAGGCCTCCAGTGAACTGCTCATCCTGCTACGTGTTTTCCGTATTTAATTTACCGTGCAAGTAATTACTGACAAGGGTCTGTCAAATAACGTTGAGGCCTCAAGGCATCAAACCTATGGTGAAATGGGTCTTGCCCGTGTAGAAATCTCACCAGTCGACGTTTATACGATATGAACGAATATTTTGAGAACAAGTTGTGGAAGCAAAAGGTTGTCTTGTTTATATTACTTTTTGATACATTAATCATCTCGTAGGTTCTTTTTCCTGGTTTACGGCAGCAACTACTTTAGCTCACAGCTAATGTAAGCCTATGTGTTGGTGTGAACGTGAGAAAGAGGCTTAAATACTGGACAAGAAACTAATTTACTCGACTGGAGGAATCTACTTGGCCTCCGGCTTGAACCACCTCAAAACTGAGCGTAAAATTATTTTCGAAACTTCTCATCATCTAGCTCACATTGTCTTCCGAAATTCAGTCACTCTGACGTTGTGGGTTGTGTGGAGAAACGTTAAGTCCGGGCAGACACGCCCACAAGGTCATAAGGTGCCGTAAAGGAGCCTTGTTGTAGGAGGAGAACAATTTATTATGATTATGGGTTACTTATTAGCTACGCGTCTGGAAGAGTTCACTGTTCACTCGCACAGGGCGGCCCAGTCCCACACCGATTTCTCATGGTTATTCTAAACTTCAGTGAGCGCTTTTCAAAGACGAGCCTTGGTTTCGACAACACACAACAACTTGAGATTTGAAATTGCTTTTCGATTCAGTCAGTCAGTTGGTATAAACTTTTGACTCTTTGGAGACCCAAAGCGAGAGCCGTCACCAGGGTGAAAGTCATTCACGGAAATGTAAACCCTTTGAACGTACGCACTTGGGGTTGTTACCATAAACCGAAATGCAAAAGTTGGTAGCAAAGTTGGTGTTTTACATTACATGCATGTGTAGTTGTAGTAGTAGTTTTTGTATAGATTGGACGGTTGGAACATTAGACCGATATTGGCTTTCGGGACTCTTCTCCTATCGTTCGATGAGTATCAAGTTTGCAGGACCAAAATGTCAAGTATGTTCAAGCGAACGTGGTGTATTTGTAATATTAGTCCGAGTATTACGTGAAAGACAATTCAAAAGTCGACGCGATGGCGGGAACAAACAAGCTCATTACATTAACCATGTAAACTTTTTGTTGAAAAGTTGGCGTAGTAAATGTGAGTTTCCGCATGGAGACGGAGGAAGAAAGGGTGAAACTGGTTTTGCACAACAAGATTCCGCCGTTGTTGTTGTCTCCCTTGTTCTACGCACATTACGTAAAAAAGGAGAAAAAGCAGAGGATGTGGTAAAGCATTTAGTGATTCTTTCTTGAAAATTCCTGGAGAGAGAGACATAACAATGAATAGTTAATGAGCGGAAAAAAGTACACAAATTTCTTGAAAGCTACAAAGAAAAAGTCAATGGGAAAAATACAGCGGGACACACACACACATGTTACGCAAACTGGTACAACCAAAGTACAGCCGTTTTTCTCTTTATTGTAAACTAACCCTTTTCCTCCTTTATACTTTTGCTTCCAGCAGTCATATATATTTTCAAGTTTCTTCCCTCGATTCCCATGTTCAATGACAAGGCAAAAGTCTAATACTTTCATGCCGGCAAACAAACATTCAAGTTTTGTGAATGACAAAATTGAGCTCTAGCTATCTCTCAGCTGATTGATTTTTACGAGGGAGGGGACCTTTGCAAAAAGTTGTTCTTCTCATGAACTCGTGTGTGTTCAAGCTGAGCGCTTGTTTGTTTGTCCAACGCTTTTCAAAGGTCCTTCTCAAAGACCAAAGACGGCCCACCGTAACTTTGATGTTTTCTTTTGAGCTGGATATTAGATGACATTTTTCAAGAAATTATTCCTTGCAACGTTTCTTCACTTTTATACATAAATATCTGCTGTAGGAATGAAGAAGAAAAATATTCAGAGAACCAGGAAATCAACTCTGACCATTGCAGCCATTGCTGACCTCCGATCGGACTTCAAAAATTCTTGTTCTTGTGTTATCAACCCATCTACCAGTTATCTGCCATCTCTCGAGTATTTAAAGACATAAAATCAGCATATCTTTTTCTTCCAATCAAAGTTTCAGCATCTTTGAAATCCTGTTTGATCAAATTCCATCGATTATTTACCTGAATACTGGCACAAATGAGCCTCGAGGTGTAAACACCTGTTTGGATTCCGATCATTCGGAATTTCTGTCTGCCCACCACAATTACGCTGTCGACAAAATTATACAACTTGCCGCTTCAGCATTAAGAACAACTTGACCTCAGCTGTAGCGAAAGGGAATCAGATTCGCACAACCATTATCGATTGGCAAGATTTTGCAACTTTGGTCAGCAGTCCGGCGGAGCCTGAGCCTCTGATATAAACCAGCTTAGAAAAAAGAGAAGAAGCTTGTTTGATAAGAGCTTATAATTTGGACAAATCCTTGGTTTCGTTTAATACCTTCTCCGGCTACCGCATTACTCGTCTTTCTCGTCATTCGCTTTTGCAAACATGGAGCCTAAGGATTTATGCACCTTTAATGCTCTGACGCTCAGCAGTCAGTCGTCAGTCGTGGGCAAATACCAGTTTGTTACCGACTTTTCCAAGAGGGCAGGCAGAGCCATAATGCAGAGAAAATATTGTTACATGTTCGAAAGCCAAAGCTGTAAATTATAATCCTTGAGATTATTATGACGTGGAGTCGAGTCTCGAGTGTGACCAGCTAGTTTCAAAAAGTATAATTTTTTGCAAAATAATGACAAATCAGTATAGAAGCAGGTATTTACAATTTCTTGCGGGTTGCCAAAAAGAGCTATTAAAGAGGGTTTCTGCACACATTAGGGATCTACTTCAAGGCCTCTTGTTTCATCCTTGATGACAAGAAAGATGGCTGTTGAAAAGGCCATAAGAGAAAGAAGAATATAATATAAGCGCGACTGCATTAGTCTCGAGAGTGTGAAACAAGAGAGAAATCCCATTGTATTTGTAAATGATGAATCGGTGCAAAAAGTTGGTGGAGCGCATGTAATCCCATTTCGTGCCATGAATTAATAGGACTGTGCATGGAGTAGAGATAGCTGCTGGGTCCGTGACTTGGTGGCTGCGAAATGTGAAACAAAAGGGTGACACTGGATGAATAGTCAGTTCATCTTTTCGGCTGAATGGAAAATACTATATTCTTGGTCTTCTTCTCTTCTTCTATAATCTGACTTGAGGCTATGATACGAATTATTATATCGCATTATTATTATTCCGACGAGGGTGAAACCACACCATCATACAAGAACAGCTTCAGTCAGTCAGTACAGCAAACCAAGCCCGACCAAATCCGCTTACCGGATGTTATTATTACAATATAAAAGAAGAATAATATCGAGTCAGCCGACTTTGTCCGTGTAGTGAAAGTAGTCAACCGACTTGAGAATTTGATGTAAAGATGGAGATGAAAATGCTTTGAATTTTATCTCTGCATGCCAACCAGACACATACGCTTCTCCCAACATTCTCGTCAATGAAGTAGTAATAAGATTACGAAATCGATATGTCTGAACTACCCAAAGAACCGAAAAAAACTCGTGTCTTTCTCCCGCAAAAACCGCTAGAATTGCAGAAATAAAAAATTGTGAAACGCCACTATAACATGCGGTGGAGCGAGAGGAAGGCAATATGGTAACGCAATAATGCTCCGAATATTACTCTTCTTCTAACGGCAGGCCTTTAGCGGCAATTCTGCAATATCATTCAGCTCAAAAAGCACAAATATTCCACCAAGTACTTGAAGTCATTTTGAACGTAAACTGTGCTGGTTTGGGCACCAAGTGGAGCTCACGCAGCGTTGTTAATAAAACAAATTGTTCAATTAAAGAGAAATTAAAAAGGTTTGCGTCTCCATGTTTCATTAATCAGGCTGTGAGCGAGTGTGGTGGTGGGTGCGATAGCGGCTGTATCAAATTAAACGTATAATGAATTTGCCATCCCATGAAATTCGAACCTCTTGTTTAGAAATATATACGTGTATACGTGCTTCAACGTTGGTTCTCTTCTAGCGATCAAGCAACAACGGTGGTTCCGGTCATATATAAACGAACGTTTAATGAATTGAACACTCTCGGAAACATGGAGAGTTGGCCCATTTATACACAACAACTTTATACTATATATGCGACTTGAAGAAAGTCGACGAGGAAGCGATTAATTCAAGTTTGGTCAGAACAAGAGTGATAAATCATACATGCGAGATTCGTATAATTTGGTTCATTGCTGGAGCGTGACTTCCGTGACATAAAAATGCTGTCGTGGAGAATGTTAGCACGTTCGCTTTTGAAAAATGTCTCCGAGTAACGAATGTCGCAATAATGTAACAACGAACGAGAAATCTAATACCAGTGCTGAAACAAGTAATGTCGTAAAATGTGGCACGTTAACCAACCAGCAAATGAAACATGTTCTTAAATTAACTGTTACTTATTGCATACAAACAGATGAAATTACAGTATAACTAGGATCGCACGTACTGTAGTTTATTATCTTTATTTGCCCGTTGTCGTGTTTAATCACCATTTTAAAAATGAATCTCAATTATAAACAGCAAAGTTTTGTTGGCTCCACAACTTGTATTTAAATTGTCGCAGGTGAAATTGTAATTTACTTTTAATGAGTAGCAGATATAGGAAAACAGCTTCGAGTTTTTCCTGGAATAGCAAATAGTTTGTCCGCAGCCCTCCGCCGACCAACTGAACCGACTAGGTCCACAGAGACCACAAAACTAATTTCCGACCCTGCCTTCCCAGTTAACGTTAGTTATTGGGCAATCTCTTCACTTCAGCCTTTCAATTCCCTCTGGTTACAGCTGCAAAGCAGCCAAATCTGCTGAGGTCACCGTAGAAATTCGACCGTAATCAAGTACATATGACGAGACTGCTTTTAAGCCATGTCCAAGGCACGCTTGAACGACTTGTTGGTTTCCGTCTCGAATTTCTGCCCATGAAAACTAGTATAGTTTTCAGTTGAAAAGAGTTGGAGAATGCCAAATCGCTGCTGCTGGTTCTGTGTCAGATGGTCATAATACCGTGTAGAAGGAATGACAGCATATACGACTTTTGAGTCGACACATGGAGATTATTGACTTGGCCGAATCCTTGTTCTCATCAATCAAAAGGAAGCCGGCCAAATCTGTAGCCTACGAAAGGAATATCGCGTGTGTATGTGTAAATGCATGTGCTTTTCATTTGATAACGCGGCGTTTTGCAAAGTATCGGCGGCGGCGCGAATATACAAAAGTAACCGAGAATCTGGTTATTGCCTAGCGGCCTGGAACGACTTGACAAGCTTCCAAAAGGCGTAGTACAAGATGACGACAGCCGTTTGGATGGAAGAATACTCCAAAATGCTTCGCTATTTATATATGTTTCTCCATTCCGTCCAAAAGTCAGCTGAAGCTCTAGCAAATCCAGAAGAACAAAAGCTATTTGATGTAGAGGTACTGCGAATTTTGCTCAAATTTCTGGATAATATAGTGTAGAATAGTCACAGTATTTGTGTGAAACAAGTAGAAATTATATTATTATTCTAGCCTAATCGGTTCAATCTCTTTTCGGTTATTCAAACTCGGCAGGCGGGGGCTTTTTGGAGCTTTTGGCACAGCCTTAAATGTGTGGACCTGAATCGCATTTCCCCATTAAATCCCCTCCACTGACCTCAATGACAAAGTCGCGGATTAGAAGCCATGGCGAATAGAATATTTGCGTCCGGGTGCAAAACAGAGGCGGTCTTATTCTTGTTACTTTGTTATGAAATGTGCAAAGTGTGCGATACGGCAAGGGCGTGGTTCTTGGAATTAAACACTGCTCGACGGCAAATATAAAACAATAGAAATCAGCCGGTGCGAACATGCGAATGTCGTGATGGCGATTGTGGATTTGGCCAGTTTAAAAGAAATAGCAGCTGCTGCGGAACTCAGTGTCCGAGGCAGAAGAAGAAACCATTTCCTACACGCGCTCCATCGAATCACGACAACAGATGATGAGTTTGGATTAAATACTTTCTCACCCAGTCACATTAAGTAATGTGTGGGAAATTAACACTCGAATGTCATAAAGCTGCCTGGTAAAATTGTGTTGTCGCCGTTCGAGATTCTCACACGCCAGCAGCAGTGGTTGTCACCGGGCGGAAGTGGCTTTGGAGCAGGCTGAATAGAGCTGTATTTCACTGCCAGATAAGCTTTGACTTGCTTCTGAATGAAGGCGCCAAATTCCGATGGCGGGAGAAAGATAGGGGCAAATTAGCCCTTCTTCTAAAGCTCAAGCAGCCCCTAAATTAGCATAATGAGCCCTTTTCTTGCATGGGGCCTAATGCATTTTCTCTTCATTAGCAAACTCTGGCTGAGGTACAAAGGAACTAGAAGATAGAACAAGAGCCATGCATGTATTTCGGTGAACGAGGCCGAGTTCGATTTCATGGGGAAATAGCAGTCAGCGTTTTCACGCTCCTGAATGAACAAAAAGTCAACCTGTGATCTTGATCTTGAGCAATTACTTTATACGGCAGAAATCTGAGGCCTTATCAAAGCGAAGCACAATTCCACAGTCAGTTACTTTACACAGAAGCCCGGGTTTATAAGCAGGTGGCAAAGTGACAATTACCGACGACTCGGAAATGAAGCTTGGTTCCTAAAAGACTCTAAAGACAGGCGTATCTTGTTACAATAGCCGTTGCAATGCTGTTTTTCCTGGTAGAAGAATTAGAAAAATGCTGCTTTGATATAACTTTTCTCTGGTGATCCTTTTATACGAGACGTGATTTCTTATTAAAAATGAGGGATTAGACAGAACAAATGAGAAGCGACTTGGTAAAAGGTGAGCAAGAAAAGAAGGTTTGAAATTTCCTTCTGGATTCTTAAGATGGGATTCCTTTCATAATTTCTGAATAAAATTTTTCTTGGAGAAAGATGAATGAATGAAAGGAAGAAGTTTTTTGAAGAATTCATGATCAGACTGACTGAGCAAGGTACGTCGTTGGGTGCGATTAACTTAACGTAAAAAGGCATGCATCTCAGCCGTCATTTTCTGTCTTACGTGATTTTATTTGATGAAATGTTAATAAGAGAGAATAGCAAGATTCCTGTCGGAGAGAGAGCGAGAGCGGATAATTTTCCAAAAATTACAAAAAGACAGGTAGCTGCGTCAGAAGGGGGCGATGATGAGCAAAGGGGCGTTCATCAATCAAGTCCTACTACAAAATGTTAATTGTTTTTACAAAGGAAACTAATAGATTTCGCGGGATAACCATCACAACAAACATGAGCAAGAAGAAGAAGAAGATTGGCGTGGATGAGGTTGAGCCATCACTGGGATTCCTTGGACACGTAAACAAGAAGAGCAGGTTATGGGGAAGAGTGAAACAATTTTCACGTACGTTTGGTAAAACAATCAAAGCATTGTCATGTTTATGAGGCCAATTATACTGTTGAGCTTGCCCACAGCTGTCTGTCATAATCGTTAAAAACTTGAATTTGCCAATTCGACAACCAGTCCACTCTCAATTCGACAAGCAAAAAGAACGTGAACGCTTCATGTAGATTTGACATTTCTACGCTGATTTGGCTCAACTCTTCTTGGAAAGCGCACAAAGATGATTTTTGATGAATAAATTGAAATTTTAGCACCTCTGCAAAATTTTCAATACCAAAAGTACACATTCACATTTGTTGGTTTTGCGCAGAGAAAGTTTGGAGAATTTGACGCCAAAAAGATGATATTTCCTCGAGTCTTCATCGTATTATATACACATAAAATGTCATGACAAACCAACATTTATGATTTTCGATATTTCTCAGCAATATCTCCGTAGATGTCATGTTTATAAACATATGGACAGAAAGACGGTGAACTTTATCTCTTTTTCGGAAATGGAACGAACCTGATACCCTACTCTATCCTAACTTCAAGGCAGAGAATCTTGTTGGCCTTTCATTTTTCTTGTCTACCTACAGGTTCCTTCAAAATTGAATTATTTTACTCCAGCTGGAGTAGTCGAAGCTCCAGATTCCAGGTACATGCATGTGTGACGGGATGACTGGGATCCCGTTTATGTGCAAGTGCTCGCATGGATGACAGCCAAGAATTTCCCAAAGTTATATACGATGAGGAGGTTAAAAGGAAGCCAAGGATGAAACCTCAGACAAG
>JAQGBJ010004069.1:0-11066 GCA_034698345.1 Sphaeridia pumilis | reverse complement strand
CAGAAAAGTAATATTCATGCATGGAAACTTTTGGATTGAGGGCCACGCCATGTAATCAATCATATTGTTTCCAACCAGAAACGGTCAAACATTCTTGTAAGTTAAATTTCCTCAATCTCTCCTTGCAAAATGACCCTCGAAGAAGATTTTGTTAATAATGAGAGCGCTATTCTATTCACCTTATACAAACTCATTCCATGTTTCGGTCAATTTGTAATCACTCAAAAGGAACACACACATAGATTCACCTAAAAAACACAAGATGTAATATACTTTAGTTCCTCCAGAGAAATCTGTATTGGCGCTTCGAAATTTTAGCAACTGTCTATAAACGGCATTAAAGTTTATCATAAAAATTTCTCACTTTTTTTTCGTGTTTCTATACAGTTTATTCTTTCCTGAATACAATCTCTTAGCTCAGCATGATCATTTGACCAGGTAAATTGAGCAGATTTAAATACTGACTAACATTTCTCCCTCGGAATATTTATGGCCCTTCTCACCTCCGAAATCACCTACCGTTCAAATAAACTCAACGCTCAAAATATCAAATTAATTCACGGGTTGCATACGCACCTTGAAACTTGCTTCATAACTCAAAGTTCAATTTAATCTCGCTCTCCATATATTTAACATGCACCCTGAGCAAATTGTGAAACAGTTAACCACATGACATGCATTTAAATTCAGAATTTGTCTAACTTCTCACACCGGCAGCAGTAACAAATGGCGCGGCTTCCAACCGAGATCCATATGAAATTCGTTTCAAATACAATAACTTTTTACAAATGTTTCATAATAATGAAATACTCAACACACATGTATTCAAATGAGCCCGCGGCAAATTTAAATACAATTTACATCAAACACCTATTTCTTCAACCCTTTATGCCCTCCTTCCCTTCTTCCTCCTGACTCCTGACTGACTGAGATGAATTTCAAATAGCGCGCGCTCCCGCGCGCCTGAATGAATATGGCTTTTCAAAACGACTCTTCCTCTTTTAATCATCATCCCTTTTCTTGTAAAAATAATAATGTAATGATCAACTTGCTGTATATATAAATCTCCGTCTTGAACTTCACGGGAGCTCTCCGTAGCTCGTTATAATCATTCCGGATTCTGACCATTCTGATGACGCTTTAAACTCCTAACGCTCCTACCACCTCTCAACACTATCAAGTCCGGCCGGATTAAATTATTAACATTTTCCTCATGTCTCAACATGGTTTCAACAACTTGCTTCTTCTTTATGCACTTTTAAAATAAGCGCCTGCGGAAAATGAATCTAATCTTCGAGGGCTTTTCACGATCTGGAAATAATTTACTATTCAGCCTCTGAAAGCTCCATAGCTCCACTATGGTTTTTACTTGATTCAATATACACTTGAGTAAAATAGTGTGTTTGTACTTGTGGAAAATGTATATGGCGATTGAATACAGCAATTTTGGCCGACGTCCGGCTGGACGGAAATTAAGTAAGAATGGGCAAAAAAATCCCAAAATGTATTAACGTATTCTTATATGCGGTAATGGCCACAGAGCTCGAAGAGTTGCAAGGTTAAAAGAGGGGAAACTTGAGTTTGTTTAACAAACATCATCTCATCAAAATACCGGGAAAAAACCGTTCAGCACGCACCAGACAAATTCCCACTTAGCTGAAACGACTTGAGAAAAATCAATCTGATGCCGCAGGAGCGGTAATGGCAATATTCGAAACTGAACGAGTGAGAAGTCGCCTCTTGTTTTATGAATTCATTAGAATCAATTGCTACTTTGCGGTAATGCCGTCTTGTACGAACCGAAAAACAAACACGAGTAAATATATATAAGAACCTGGGAAAATGAACTTGTCTTGAAGTTCCAAAAATCCGTGAACAGGTTTACAGTAAGCGAGAGACAGACTGAAAATGAAGAGAGACAGTAAAAAGCTTTATTTTCAAAAGACATTAGCAGGCAAAACAGCGGCTCCAACCGAGTCCAAGTCTCCGGCGAGGTATTTCGGAGACCTGACGGACAGGTGAGAGTTTACCTGGGGACGCCTTAATGGCCAAAAGAGCTCGAAATGAAGATGAGAAACCAATCAATCACAGAAAGCGCTGGATCCGCCCTCTCTGGCTTTGCTTCATTTGAGCCAGTTTGAAGTTAGCAGAAAAATACGCAAGATCTAAATGCCGTTTTGGATTCAGAGCTGAATTTGATCGGAATAAAATAGATTCTTTCGGCTGGTCTTGAGCTGATAATATCTCCCTACATAGAAAAACTGTTCAAGGCCAAATCTTCCCCCACCCCAAGGGTTCAGTAGCCCTTGTGGAATCTCAGCCAACTGATAAAGAAGTTCCCAATGCGTGTATCTTAAGACTCGCTTAAAAATCCCATTTAGAAACTAGGGTTTTGTTGGGGCAACTGACAAAACATGAGGACAACAATGGGATCATCATCATTTTACCCAGGATCCAGGCACTTGTTGCTATCTCAAGATTACGTGCCCATTAAACCGTGAGTCCCTTCAAAGAGTCCAGGTCCCTTTGTGGCCCTTTTTCCAGAGGAAGTCACGTTATGTAAGGAGCCTCCTTCAAGAAAGTTGGTTGTGTGTGTGTGTCTCTTGGAATTATTACTTGGCATTAATATTTTCTTGTGTTGATTGCCCCTTGAAAAGGTTATTAGTAAGTAGGAGCAGGAGAGAAAAATATATTAAAAGTAAAAGAACATGTAAAAGAAGCGCGGCAAAAGTTTTACAAGGGAAATTCGCCCCTTGTGAACCTTTCTAAATTGCCCACTTTTTTAACAACTTGTTTCCTCAAAAGAGGATAGGAACAGAAAGGTCTTCTTATAAATATACACACATTCGAAAAATATAGCAACGGCGCAATATTATCATTGTTTACCACTGCCTCTCGATCAGCTCTATCCACTAATCCACACTTCCAGACAGCCCATGCAGAATACAGATTTCTTATGGTGTTGTCCTTTTTCAAAGTTCTCAGGCAACAAAGATTCTGTATCACAAAAGCAAAAAGATGGATGATCCTTCTTCGTTTCTCTAACAGTAAATTCTTGATCTTCAAAGTTTGAACTCTGGAGAAATGAGTGAACCAACCTTGAACCTGTCGATTGCAGATAGATTTCAGAAGATATAAAAAGGGACATACTAATTTAAGTCATCAAAGTAAGAATAGTGTGACATTCAATATTCCCTCACTGCAATTTACAGGGTTCAAAACATATTCCGACGCGATTGTTTTATGATTTTTGGCGTCTATTTCGGCACATCTTTATTACAGGATCAATATCAACTGGCATAAAAATGGTCGGATTTTAGGGAAATTGTTCTTTGGGCCCTTACTTTTTGCTCCTGAAGCTGGAATTACAAACCATCAGTTTCGGAACTACTCAAAGTTTATAAAATTGATGCTGTATCTTAATGCCGTTTCTAACCTTATATTCATCCCCAACCACAAACTCAGATACTGTTGCGTTGTAGTTTCTGTATTGTCTTTGAAGAAGTAAAACCTTTGGGTCACTTTCACAAATTTCAATATTGACCTCGTGAGCCCTCATTACGTAACCTTATTTTTACTGTTTTCTCTTTCAAAGGGCCTGAAAGGAAAAGTGATTTCTTTTCGTCCATGCATATATTTAAATGAAGTATTATTTTCCTCCAGTCATATATTCCAGGCCATCGACCACCCCAAAAGGACAAAGGCCAATTGCTCTGTGTCGATAATCTCTTCGGCCTGGAGCCATACATACATTTCATTTCCCGTATGTAAATCTTCTCGGGCCCAAGTATGTAGCTGGAGGATAACGTGACCCTCTTCCAGTCAGCCTTATCTGCCCTCACTTTTACTTGTCTGCAAGCTTGAAACTGGACAAATGACACACGTCACTTTCCATGAAAAAGGAAAAAGTGTTTTTCCCGATCCTGACGTAACAACATGTAAGACTGGAGCCAGATGAGAGTGAAATTTGTCCACATTTTCCTCCTCATCATGGCATCTGCATATCCAAACACTCATCTTCTCCAGTTCTCCAGTTTCTGCATTTAAATGAACGTCAAGCAAGAACCGTAGTGTAACGTTAGTCATCATTGATCCTCCATACCCTCGACGACCCGGACCCGCGACGTCACATACACAATGGAATAAATTTTGGGGTGGGTCAGGCTCGGCCACGGATATTATGCATACATTCCATATCAGCACACACGACCGTTCTGAAAGTTGCCATATAATAAAAGCTCAACTCCAGTATTTAACTTGCACTTGGGAATCGGAACGGACGGAGGATACGGAGATTAACGTTGTCCTCCACCCGCATCCAGCAGGATATTTTCCAGATCCTGGAGAAGGAGTTTGCTTGTGCATGATTTCACTGTCATTATGCAAGCACGCAAAGGATAACCCGGACCTTAGTTTCCAGCTTCCACCCCCAACTCGCTAAATACCGAGCGGTAAATGAGCTCGTCCTGGAGTCTGGAGTCCAGCCTGGAAAAATGCTGGAGAATTGAGGAGACGAAAGCGAGGATTTACGACTGTCGCAAAATTAACAACCCGCCACAACGCCAGGAGGTACCGTTAGACAGGTTGTAAATTTTTTGCAGATTTTGGCAATGTTCGCAGAAACACGTTACAAAACAATACAGACTTACAAAAGTGTGAGGACTGTAAACTCGAGCGATAACTGCTGAATTTAACTACCAAATGAGCTTCGAACCTTGCCATTGGATTGGGGAAAAGGTTGGAAATTCCCCGATGCGAGTCCACCCTCAATTGGGCCGGGTGGGAGCGGGAACAAAAGCGGTTTCCAAAAGAACTCTTACGAGTACGTAGTAGTGATGCGGGTGGATTCAATTGAAATGTAAAGTACTTTGCGATATTTTGTTTTGTTGTTACACTGATTTCATTTGATTCAGAAAGGCCCGGAGAGCACATTCACTTGAATCAAAATAATAATAGGGAAATACGAAGTACGGGAAACTCGTGCGGACCTCAGAATGTAGATTTACGAGCGGTTTCCATTGTTGTTATAATACGGAACTACTGACTAAAGGTAAACTACTACTACGGAACTCCAGCCCGACACACGCAACTCTTGGCTTAAATTTACATCACCCCCGCGACAGAGCATTTTTCAATGCTTTCACGCTCTCTGCGTTTCTTTTGGTCATTTCAAGTGGTCATTTTGTCGACACTTTGGGCACACGAACCAAGACACGAGCTAACAATGGACGAGTGGAAAATGTGGTTGGAAATGCGTGAAAAGGCTATGGACTAAATGAGGAGGTTGTGGCGACAGAATTGCATGTTGAACAACACAATAGACTGGGATTTTAAGAGAAGGAGCCTATCAAAACCGTTGTGGAGTTGTGAGGCATGCGAAGACCATTGAAGGTCGTCATATGCGACCTACCGGCTCTTGGTAATTTACAACACCATGATATCCGAAGCAAGAGCCGAAATTGAAATTTTGCTATTTAAACTTCGCGCTAGAATTTTTCAATTCTAAAATTTTGCGGTTGTAAAGTGCCGTTCAGAAGCCATGTGGGGTTTCTTGTAGGAAAAGCAAGCTGTATGCACCAAAATGTGTCTTATTTTTATTACCTCTGAAATCCTTCGGTTCTTCATCATCATCTTCATCAGACTCGTCCCGAACACCCGGCGACCCTCTGCTCCCAATCGGGCTCCCCAACCCGGGCAAAACCAGTCTCGACAACAACATTGGATTCGGTCGAATATCTGTCGATGTCAGCCTCGATGACGAAGTAACTTGGTGTCCACTACTACTGTGAGATTCGCCAGCTCTATGATGAGAATTTGCCAATTTTGAAATTTTCCTCGAAGAATGATGATGATGATTGTTGTTGTTATTAGTGCTGCTGCTGCCACTATTGTTAGTTCCACCTCCTCCGCCCCCGCCACCGCCGTTGAGATGTGGCGGTACTAGCAAATGTCCGGCGGTCAGAAGTTGGTGGTGATGGTGATCAAGTATTCTTTTCATACCCTTTTTTGAAAAGTCGACAGCTGAAGCAGAAAAACTATCATCGGCAACAGCACTACCGCCGCCGGAAACAACCATCAGGTTGTTGCGAATTTCTGTAAATTTTTGCAAAATTCGTCGGATTCCAAATAACAAAACTTCACTCTCAAACTTTGTTCACGTTTTAGAAGAATCCAAAGTCTAAGGAGTTTATTATAAGCGACACTGTTTTTTGTGTGTGTTGTGATCAGGTGGTCGGCGGGACAAGTGTCGATTTGAAAAAAAGTCTTTTTGGAGAAAGTACCACCACCGCACGGACAGGTCACAATTGGCGAGTGATGCCCGATTGCGGGATGCAGGGAGTGAAAAGACTCGTTTCTCCAGCAGTTCCGTCACTCGAGTCAGCCACTTTTACCGGACGGAAAGCGCACATGGGCATAGCCTCGCCGATAGTATCGTCGTTCTTGTCGATGATATGCTGTGTGGGAGAAGCATAAGAGAAACACTGCTGCTGGCCCAACTCGAACCCAACTGACCAGAGTAGCCGGGCGCAATCGCTCTCATTCCCTCACAAACCAAAAAATCTCAAGTCACTCACATACACACACAATCACTTTGAGTCCAAATCATACAACACGTTATGGAGAAGAATCAGTCCGCCTTCGCCTACGCTTTCATGTACACAAATGTATAATGCGATTGTGGACTCTGATACTCAGTCAGTTAGATCTCGCTGCTTCCAACTAATAGTAAGTGAACGACTGTGAGTGAGTTTCAGAGTTGTTGTTAGTCCGCCAACGCCGCTTCATCTTCATAATGTTATAGTATATGCGTTCGTTCATTACGTAACGTTGGGTTGTGTGGGCGACGGGGGACTTGAAGTGTCCGAAGTGCTCCAAGGCCCTTGAACAAAATTTTAAGCTTTTTTGAAACTGCATGGAAATCCAAGGCTTGATTATAGCTTTAGACTGCAAATGCGAAAATAATGTAGTACAGCGATACACTGGAACCTGTATTCTGGACAGGGATTATCAGGTTCCTGTAAAACGGCACTAAAACTATGCATTATTTTATCCATCCGTTCAACGTTAATATGAATCCAAAAGATTTTCAACATTTTTTGAATTTTGCTAATGTTTTGAGACTAACTCTGTGTTTACTATTTTTTAACTCCTTGACACCTGTATTCTGGACAGGGATTATCAGGTTCCAGTAAAACGGCACTAAAATTATGCATCATTTTATCAATCCGTTAGATATGAATCAAAACTAAAATTTGTGCAAAAAAATTATGAATTTTGTTAATGTTTCGAGACCCACTCTGTATTTACTATTTTTTCGCCGGATTAATATTCCTATGACTTGGCAATATACTGTTATAATTCCTGGAGACATCCCGGCGATTCTCGTGCCATTTCCATATACTCATTCACTTAGCGGCGGTGGTGCCGCTACTGATTATCGGATTTCGTTCATTGAATTCCCTGCCATCAGAATCATGCATTTCCAGTAGCTTCTCTCTTCTTATCCGATTTTTTCTCCACCGAATCCACCGACGACGACGACAGCAGGTCTTTTCTCTCCCGTTTCCATTCACCACCACCACACATTCACATTGACTGTCGCATAATAATAAGCTGGAAAAGATTCGAGAGTCTCTGCCTTTGCTGGCGGCGGCATGTGCAAGTGTGTGCAATCGGTCGCTGATTTGGGTAAAACCTTGGAGGATTTTCCCCTCATTTCGGTTCAGTAGTTTCCCTAAATCAGTGAATTTTTTCTTCTTTTTCTTCCTTTCCTGCCTCCTCGCTCTTTACATGTTCGGGCCATTGGATTCCAGCTCCAGCAACTCGGGCTTTTTATGACTCACTTGAGTTCGAGTGGCTCATCCGCTGATTATGCCCGCCGTCCGCACGGAAATCTCCAGGCAAATCAATGCCCCTCATCCACAGAATATCCAGTTCATTCTCATATTCACAACTCAGCAGCCTTGAATACTGTGGGTTCACATCAGAATAACTTTTGCCGGGTCGTTTCACCATAATCTTCATTTGCAGAGGACTGAGTGAGTGAGGAGATGTCAAGCGAAATGGAGATATCAGTAATAAAAAGACAGGCTTGAATTTTGAATACACTGCATTGAACACGGTGTCCTTGTCGTTTCATCAAATGAGCATCGGACGGACGGGGCTAATTTTGATATCAAATTCATTCGGACAAGGTTCATAAAGATGCCGTCAGTTCCGCTCAATTTACATCTCTTTGAGAATCGGTATGAATCCATCCAGCCTTCTTTGCCTACCCTTGTTCGAGCTCCAATTAAGAATCCGACTCACCTGTCACCTGTCCAAAAGTCGCTTCATTTCCAGCTAAACGACGTGCTTCCGGTTTCGGAGTCTTGAACGCCTTATAAAGTTTTAAGAGGAAAGTTGAAAGAGGGATGCAAAATCAGGTAGAAAAAGCGTGATTGTGGAAGCTTGAATCTGTGAGATGATTTAATCGTTGAGCAAGAAGACGCAACTCAACTGCTGGATGAGTTTATAATTGAAGTCTTATCTTGCATAAATTTGAGTTATCACTTTTCAATTAAAAACAAGAGGTCAGTGGCTCAGCATTATTTGCTGTCTAATATCTAACCGTACATAAGCCCACAGCATGTTCAGATAATTCTTGTAATTACTTGACCGCACTCGAAACGATATTTAAATGCACCAAATAACTTTAATTTAGACGTTACAACGTATTTGCACTTGAGAAAGCAATTCGCAAAATGGCAATCTTGGTAGATTATCATGGTTTTTAATTTTATTTTGCTGCATAATCTTTTTCTCCTCCACCCACTCAGAATCACATGTTAACAGTGTAATTAAACCTGGCGAAAACTGCCTTTTTCAAATTAGCGAAATACCATAAAGATTGCAAATCTGTATAAGATCAAGATTAAATTTTAAATCCTGAAAGCAAGTAAAAGGCTGACCTCACAACAATATTCATAAATTGGTATAATCGAACCCAAAGTAAAGTGGCGGCAGCTCCCAAATTTATTTTTTCGACCTCCCGCTTTAACAATACACGGTCAAGCGCGATCCATTAAAAGCGCGGCGCGCACATTCTTTTCCATTCTTCGCCTCCTTTCCGCAGGTCATTATAATCATCATAATATATTTTTTCTTGTTGGCATCTTTTTCATGTTATTTGTGGACAAAAGGAAGCCGCCTTCGGCTTCACGGTTTTCCCGTAAAAGTCTTCTCTTGTTTGCTTTTCCGCTCGGTTGTAAAATATATTACAATTACTCATCCCAACACAGCCAAAACTTGCTCAGAATCTTTGCATTGTTGTTGCTCGGAGCGCATCTGACACGGCGTTGTCATCCCTGCCTTTCTACTTCTTGTAGCTCGTTGTCAACTTGTCATAAATTTAATATTCCCGCCGCCGCCGACATACAAGAAGGCAGCTTGAGTGGTGATTATGCAACGTTGAATAATTTGCGCGCTTTTCAAAAAACAGGAATCCGTTGCGCGCCTGTCAACCAATGTCCGTTTGTCTGAACTTGACTTATTCGAGAGGTCAACTGAATATGAGTCGTTGGTTTGCTATGCACATATTCAAGCTTCTTATTCTTCTTATCAGACTCAAGAGAAGCTTCTTAATCACGTGGTGGAGCGGATGGCATCCATCAGAGAAGCAGTTGCGTCCATTATTTCATCCAGCTTGGAAATCATCAAGCGTGCGAGTGAAGCGGATGAGAAATTTGTCTTGAGGTGTAAAAAGTGAACTGCGACCCCTGCCTAATTATTATGCAACATGCAAATGCCATCCGGCAAAGGGTCAGCACGCAAAGTGAGACGAGATTCCCTGGGAATCTCGCACCGGAAAAAATACACCTGAGCTCCTCGGCAAATGATGATGACGGAGACGAGAAGAAGGAGAGCAACAAGACTTGAGAGATTTTGGGAAAAAACCATGTTACAAATTGGTCTGGCTAAAAAACGACGAGGGCGTAATTATACGTGAATGTTTCTCCTTCTTACATATTCATCCAAAAGCATATATTCAGCAGGTATCATTACCGCTCCTTCCTTGATGATCATCGTGACCAGAGCCATGAGAAGTTGAGCAAGAAATGATACACATTTTCAGTTAAGAGGAAGCAATACCGACGACGACGACGACCGGCCCGAGTTTATCGTACAGTAAATATAAAAGAGGAGTTTACCTTTGGAAATGGACTTGGATTGTTGACGTTTGTACTTTGTACTGACTGACTGACTGACTGTCGGTCTTTTGTGGCACTGTTCCAGCCTGCTTTGATACCAAACAAATTACGAGATGTTGCACAGGTTGAAGAAACCGATACTGAACTGTAGTTACTGTAGAGAAAAGGTAGAAAAATGAGTTATGATCATATCATCTGCATGCAAACTGTATCTTTATTTGGTGTAAAATTTGGTGAGAATTAGGGATACTTTTCGCTCGGCGCTCCTTGGTTTTGCAAAAACTTGCAGATTTTATATTGAGGTAATTCTAACTTGAGGCGAATTAGCTACAATTTTCTAATAACAATCAAAATTAAAATTCCCTAAAATGCTAAATGTTAGTGCCGTTTAAGCGAAAGTTTATTTTACACGAACATGTGTTAAGTTTATGATACACTGAATTGTGGGTTTTGAACTTTGTAGCGGCCAAGATTCATGCTTTAAAAAAAATTACTCTGTTACAAATACACATGTTAATTCACTTCCGGTGCAATTTTTATTCCAGCAGGTTGGTGAAGTTCATATTAAAACTTGCAAGTTCCAAACAGCAGATTTCATCCATGCTTGACCCCTGACGACTGCTCGAGTAGCAGAATTTAGATTCCATCCGTCCAATTAACTTAGCTGCAAATTAACTTTATACTTTATATGCAAAGTGACGCTTCTGAAAGTGTGAGTGCCTCCTTCTATCGGCTGAATATTAATCAGGTTGCTAATGAAGCCACAGTCAGCAGCCAGCAGACTGTAGGAGTGAGAACTGAGAACCAAGAAGATTACAGAAAGCTCACAAGGGGATTTTTACACTTGAAGAGGAAATTCCCCGACTGAATAATAAT
>JAQGBJ010004068.1:0-11067 GCA_034698345.1 Sphaeridia pumilis | reverse complement strand
TTTCACCCGACTATGCCGCAGTTGGTGTCTGCTGGAGCTGACGGTCATGTAACTATTTGGAACCATAAGCAAGAAACAAGAGCCTTGAGGTAAACTACTTTAGAAACAAGGATGAATGTGATGGAACTTGTAGTTATTGCTACGTTTGCTGTCTTGTCCTGATGGTGAATTTACATTTGCTCCGCACAGATATGAAGGTCATCTGGGCAAAGTGAATGATGTGAGGTTTTCCCCAACTGGGGATTTGATGGCTACTGGAGGTGATGACAGTACGATACGGATCTGGGTCCCAACTGTCAAAGGAGAAGTCCGCTGCTTCAAAGGTAGGGCAGGGCTATTCGGACGAGTTTGAGTGAAGAAAGGTTGAGTTCAAATAGCTAATCTGTTTGTTTTATGCAGCACATGGCGCTGGCGTACAATCTGTGGCATTCCATCCGACAAATCCTGGTATTCTCGCATCGGGAGGAAACGACAAAGCTGTGAAATTTTGGTCAATGGGAAAGCCTACCACGAAAATTGGTGAGTTGGACATTGATAATCACAGCAAATTACAGGTGTAACGGATGGCGGGATGGCTAATGCTGTAATCTTTTGCTTTGCAGGCACTTTCTTGAAATCATTGCCGTCTATGCATACAAACTGGGTTAGATCAGTAAGATTTTCTGATGACGGAAAGATGCTGGTGACTTCATCTGATGACTGTAGCGTCTGTGTTGTTGATACGAGGTCATATCAGTTAGTTAGTAAAATTCATTCTTACCTTGGCCGGCCTACCTTCGCTGACTTTAACCCGTGTTCGCCACAATTCATCGGGATCTCGAGCGTGGAGTCGTGTTTTTTAATACATGACTTGAGGCAGAATAAGCTGGTGCAAGTTTACGAAAAACTTCATGGTGGGTAAGTGATAATTGGGTTTATAAGTTGAATCACTGAATCTAGCTTCAGTGTAGCTTAAATCCTTCAGAATCTATAAATCTAGTGTTTACCAAAAACGTTTTTGACTTTGCAGGAGCGTCAATTCCTTTGCATTCCATGCTAGTGGTGATTACGCTGTAACCGTGGCTGATGACG
The DNA here is from genome assembly GCA_034698345.1 of Sphaeridia pumilis. Taxonomy (NCBI): domain Eukaryota; kingdom Metazoa; phylum Arthropoda; class Collembola; order Symphypleona; family Sminthurididae; genus Sphaeridia; species Sphaeridia pumilis. The sequence continues at coordinate 9,996 of JAQGBJ010004068.1, read as the reverse complement.
CTAATATCAAAATACTTGATCTCGTTGAAGGAAGACCTATCTACACATTGCACGGGCCACGGGAATCGTTGCAGGCTGTTACATTCTCATCTGATGGAAGTTTGATGGCTACGGGTGGGAAGGTATGTATGAGTTGGATTCTGACGAACTCAATCCTCAGTCTCTTATAGAAATTGAAAATACCATTATTTACGTGATGACTCTATTTTAAGGACAAGGAGCTGCTCATTTGGGAGCCATACCTTGAAGCCTACGAAAACAATGAGAATGACCCCGCTTCTTCGTCTCAGTCTCAAACCGGTGTTACAAGTTCCAGCGCGTTGAATCAAGGTCAAGATACGGCGCGAAGTGTTAGCCCTGAAAATTCAGCCTCTGGCATACTTTCGGATTTTTCTTCCTCCTCAACGCCGGCCTAACTCATCCTCTTGCTCTTTAACTGTTGAGAGACTGTTGAGGCTGAGATATCGTTACAGTGACACTAATTGTAAATTTTAATTTCTAATGATTGAAAACTTTCTCTGGTACATTTCGCATACGTTTCGGACAAAACTTTTTGTAGCTTGCCTATTTAAGTGCCTCACAGTATATGAAAAATGACGTGATCTTTGAAATAAAATAAGTCTACATGGGAATTTTTTGAACTTGATTTATTGCACACAGTATCCTACATACAGGATCTGAATGTTTCGAACAACGATACAACTGGGTTCGTTTCCAAAAACTTATGATGTTGTGTTGCAAAAAAGCTATGGAGTTACAATTAAACCCTGTTATAGTAACCACCAGTAGTAAATGGCAACACTTGTAGTAGCACCACGAATCTTAGCACCTAAAAGGGAAACATCAGCAGGCAATATCTTCCTTAGTGTCATGAATTAGTTTGTAACTTTTGAGATTCTATTTAAGATTGTCATGGATGTCATGTTCAGTACTCGACAACTTGCTTAATAGCATCCAGGCAGCGCCATTTATCAGGGATGTAGAACGGCTCAAACACATGAGGGAAAGGTGTATCGAATCCAGTCACTCGCTGAATTGGAGCTTCGAGATTTAAGAAGCAATTCTTTTGAACAGCAGCAGCGATTTCTGCTCCTAATCCACAAGTCAAAGGTGCTTCGTGTGCGATTACCAAGCGCCCAGTTTTCTTGACAGACTGCAAGTCAGACAACATCAAAAGTTAAATTTCAGTTTCATTTTATATTTAGTTTTAGTTAGTCATGTTAGGACAATGAATCCGCGTTCTCGCGTCGGAACTTAAACGGCACTTACATTGTAAATTGTCTCCTCATCCCAAGGAGAAATAGTCACCAGATCAATTACTTCGCAAGTGACATTCAACCGATCTTGTGCTAACTGAGCCACTTCACGTAGAACATGGACCTAAACAATGAAAACACATTCACGTTACGATACATCTTCATTTTGTGGATTGCACATTGTTCAGTCTAAATTACCTGAGTACCCCAACCAAGTAATGTCACGTTTTCGCCTTCAACAAGAATATCCGCTTTCCCGATCGGAAGCTCATAATCTTTAACAGGAACCTGCTCGACAGCAGACCTGTACAGGATTTTCGGCTCAAAGAATATACATGGGTCGTTACTTCGGATGCAAGATAGTAACAATCCTTTGGCCTTGATTGGACCCCGAGGAATTACAACTTTTACGCCAGGAGTATGAGCAAAGTATGCTTCAGGAGACTGAGAGTGGTAAAGAGCTCCATGACCGACAGCTCCACAAGGCGATCTAATGGTTAGTCGGCCACAGTCGAATTCGTTTCCTGTCCTGTACCTGAATTTGGCCGCCTGAAATATGACATTCGGTTAGTTTTCTTACAGTACATAGTCGAGAGCATTCAAATTATCAATAAAGTTATGAAATACAAAACATCAACAACTTACTTCGTTTACTAGCTGATCAAAGGCAGGGAAAATATAATCGGCAAACTGCATTTCCGCTATGGCTGTTGATCCTGCGACAGCAACTCCAATACCGAAACCAGCGATCCCCTGTTCGCACAATGGAGTGTTGAAGACACGATCTTTGCCATGCTTTTCCTGCAAGCCAATCGTGCATCTGAAGACCCCTCCGAAAGAAACGTCTTCCCCGAAGATCACTAAACGAACAAGGTTGCACATTTGTTAGAACTGTTTTCTGCAAAAATCGTATTATGTAGTAAAGTTTTAGACTAACCTGCTGTAGGATCAGTTGATAGAGCTATATCCATGGCATTGTTGACAGCCTGAAAGAGATTCATTCGAACAGTTTCTCCTTCCGTTGAAGAAACTGTGTCAGGTACATAGCTGAAGTGGGCAGAATAACATCGGATGTTCTTTAAAGCGGATGGGTGTTTGGAGTTCTTGGCGAATGATCGTACAACCGACGAAGAAAATCTCGATAGAAGCGTCATGTTGAAGGACTAGAATACACCTGAACGGGCTTCTGAAATTCACGAAAATCCAGATTTTGCTCTGGAGCTAGACTTAGATCAAGAAATTCTCTTAAGAATTTATATGAATTTTGTCAATCTAACACTTCAAACTTGGACGAACTGACAATAATTGCATAATCGACGAGCCAGTAAGCTAATTCAATACTTCGCAATCCGAATCTGTTCGGAAAATTGCAAAATCTGCAAAATATTTTTGTCCTTCACATGTGATCCAAGTTGGAAATTTCAAATTGCCCGCCGCTCTCGCACATGTGAATTGCTTTCATTCATGTGCTAGAACACCGCATGTATTCCTGCAAGTTTGTTTTGATTTTCCGAACTCGTGATTAAGCCGGTTAATTAAAGTTTTGTTAACTTTTGAAACATTTCTTTGTGAATCAATACAACCATCCTTAAGGGCTTGTAGACAAAAAATAGCTGGTTTTCGAAGGAAAACTCCTTAAAGTAGGTTTGAAATGTTGCATCATTCTGCATTTATATTATGACTTTGAATCTTAACTTGCTGATTTTGGCGGAGTTTGTAACGTGTTTCATTATGCATTTTGTAGATCAACCAAGGACGTTGCAGCGAGAATCGTTCGTTATCCAGCACCATGGCATTCAACAGGGATGAACTGATGGACCAGGTCAAACAGCAGATTGCTGTTGTTAACGCCCAGGAACTTTTAACTGTAAGCTGACTGACTATAAATGAGTTTTGATAGGTGCAAGTTTAGCACTGTGAAGGTGTGAAGACGGTTCTAATCTTGATATGTTTACGTCTTTGCAGAAAATGACAGAAAAGTGCTTCCAAAAGTGCATCATTAAGCCAGGATCGAGCCTTGATTCCGGCGAGCAAAAGTGCGTAGCCATGTGCATGGACCGATACATGGATTCCTGGAATGTAGTCTCCAGAGCTTACGGAAATAGGCTAAACCAAGAAAGGCATAGAATGTAGATAGAGGACAGGATATTCTTTAGTTTCACATTTAGTTCTAATGCAATTCTGGTACATCTTCTACTTTAGCTATACGTTCTTATGTTTTTATAGGGAATCGAACACTGTATCTATAGTATCGATTAACTTGTAGTTGAATGTGTTCATTAAACTCTGGCCCATTCTTGAAGGCCGCTATGATCAGATGGGCTAGATTTCAAATTGATTCAAGGTAGACTAGATTCGACAGCTGATTCAAAAGATAAAGCAAAGCTTCAGAGTGGTAAAAAGTAACTTTAATCGCTCTTCAATAATTAGAAATCCAGATAATTGGGTGAATACGCGGTCAGTACCCGAAGCAAAGCGAGCAGTGAATACATTGCTAAAATCACCTTACAGGTGAAACTTCTCCAGGAAGGATCTACACTCATAAATATTCTTCTTCTTCTTACATTGATGATTGCTATTCTAGCAGTTGCGTGACTTGTAAAAATTATCGCTATTAAGATTTCACATTGGACAAAGCTTCAATAGTCGGTAAACAAGGAGCCAATTAACTTTGAATCCAGGTCATTTAGTTCTTTTCAGGCTTCTGCATGGTTGCAGCTCCAATATCAGGTGTGTTGTAGGAAAGAACACCACGGTCAGCGAAGACATGCAAGGTTCCTGGGGCGATCTTGTAGGACTTGTGAACAACATGGGCTTCTGCTGGAACCGCAACTTCAAAGTCTCTGATTACCCTCTGGGGTCTGGAGGAATCGTAGACTACTCGTTCATTCAGATCTGTAAAGAAGTAAGTATTTATAACATCTCCCCTTTTTCAAAAAATTAGAATAAATGTGATGATTGACTTTTGCAGGATTCTTACTTGGAGGTACTGGAGGTGGCCAAACATCCTCGTTGAAGTTATCGGGATCTTCAGCATATACAGTTGGTACGAGCTTGTATGCGTCGTTGTTCTGGAACATGGCTTCGTCGTTCATGGGGATTTCTTCCAGTAATTCCACATGATCTGGTGGAGGGCTGACTTCCTTTGGTGGGGGTTCCGGCTGGGGAGGCCAGACGACTTTTTTCATGGCTGCAAGCAAACCGCATGAGGTTAGTCCTATTTTGAACTACGGCTTGAGTAAAAAATAAAGCTTGGAATTCCGAATTTAGCCACAGCCTTATATGAACTTTTTGCAGGTTGGACACAATGTGCAGTACAAGAAGACCAAACTGGTTCTAAATATGGACACGCGAATTTTTTCAAGGTGTTTCCTCTTACCCCAAATTGGGCAACGTTCACGAGGCTATAAGACTGAGGTATTCGCCATTTTGCACGCAATTTTTGAAATTTGAAATATTCTTACGTTTTGCAACCTTGTTGAACACATTACTCATGGGCTTGTAGTGCGCCGAGGGTTGTTGTTGCCCGTACACTTGTTGGTCCGCCATGGCTGGAGTTTCTACCATCCCTGTTTGAAGAGCACAAACGATTAAATGAAATCAAAGAAAGACACTCACGACTCGAATCGGATGAAAAATGGCAAAATCAGTAGAATTGAAGCCAAAATGAACTCACAGTGTCAACTGTAGGAAAGCAGCAAAACTCAAAATGTAAGCAATTAGCGCGTTAAATGCAGGTATTGCTCGGGATAATTTCACAAAATTTTGAACCTTTTCAGTAAATGATTCACTCTATCAACGATAGCAATCTGGGACGCGATGTGGACGGGGCGAGCCAAGAAGAGCAACTGAAGGAAGAATGTGTGGGGGTAGGCAAGATGTGTTTTTCATCTAGCATTTAAGCCAAGGTGGTCGGAAGTATAAGTAGCAACTCAAGCCAAGCCAAATCTTGAAGGCTGAAGATACCATGCGGGCAAAAGACTTACAACGAGAAAAGATTCTTTCTAGAAGATGCAATCATCGTTACTTTCAAAAGCTAGACGAGTAAGTTCGTAAACATTTGCTATTCGGGATTCGCAAAATTGCAAAAAGTTGACTCATCCTACGCGAAACTTTTGGAGCTGTTCAGTGAGAAACGTTCACGAAGCTCCATTCTGTAGTATGACAAAAGTGTAACGATGTTCGTTTAATGATGAAGAGTTGATGAAACGCTTTGGAATCTCAAATTACTGCAATCTATAGCTCTTTAAGAAACGAGAATGGATAACGTTGTTGGGACGAAATGCGTGGGCATTGAGTTTCAGTACTCAATGGTTCATCTCCTGCTGGATAACAGCGGCGGGTTAGCTGGAATCTTTGAATGGGACGTAATGTAAACATTAACTTTAAGGCTTTTTCCACATTAGGCGGAATTAACATCAAACTAACTTCTACGGCGCAGATGTCATCCATAACTCGGGCTTTAAAGCCATTAACTCATAAAATCTGAATCAACCATTAGTATTCCACGTCCACAACTTGGGATTCAAAGAAGTAAGTAGTAAGAAGCCGGTACGCATTTTAATGTTCGGGTTGTTTTGAAATATCCAGCTGCCAGATCGGTGCTACTGACTACAAGGACAAAATGGGGAGTTCGAAAGGTCGACAAGTGCTAGCCGCGTTGGCAGGTGAGTATGTACCGAACTAATATGAATTAAAATGCCGGGCATTTCCGTGAAAATAATTGTTTCATGTTTGATTTTGACATTTTCAGCCTGTATGGGGGCGTTTTCTCTTGGGACAGTTTTGGGCTACACTAATACCATCAAGAACGAAATGAAAGCATCACTTAACTTGACTGACACACAGTTTTCCTGGATTGGTTCTGTTACCACAGTAAGCTTTGTGTTCGACAATTCATCCATTGTTAGCCGAAATATGGAAAGTTGTTTCAAAGGTACTCTTGTTTGCAAATTTCAGCTTGGAGCTCTTGGCGCTGGTCCAATAACAGGCTTTTGCATCGAGAAACTAGGAAGAAAAACAGTGATGCTAATCCTGTCCTTGCCCTTTGTTTTCGGATGGCTCTTAATCACGTATGCTTTGACGTTTACGTCAGCCTTGATCGGTAGACTGATAACAGGTAAGGTCGATTTAAGATCAAAGGCTGGTGCATCTAATAGTAATGGTTTTGCGTTTGTGTAGGTTTTTGTGGTGGTGCATTTTCCCTGGTGGCACCTGTATATGTTGGCGAAACCGCAGAAGATGACATCAGAGGTACCTTGGGCGCTGGGTTCCAGCTGATGGTAGTCATTGGAATTGAATTCGCGTAAGTTAGATGCCGGGATCAAGAGCTTATGTCTGATTAAAAATTTAATGTGATGACTTTAGTTATGCTGCTGGAATTGGTGTCACTTGGGAATGGCTAGCCCTTATCAGTGCATTTGGACCACTCGTTTTCTTGGTGATGATGATTTTCCCACCTGAATCTCCTCGACATCTTGTGAGCAAGGGATGCAACGTCGAAGCGTTTGAAGCGTTACGGTGGCTTCGGCCCGGGGAGTCAAATCAGGATTTGGAGCATGAATTGGAGCGGGTAATAATTCACAGTGATCTTACGTTTAGGTGAAGAGATCAGATTCATAGTATTTTAAACATCTTTGTGTCTTTTTCAGATTCAAACCAGCGTAGATGAAGCAAAACTCCAAAGAGCCTCGTGGAAGGACCTGTTGAATCCCCCAATACTGAAACCCACGTTGATTGGAATGGCACTGATGTTTTTCCAGCAGTTCAGTGGCATTAACGCAGTCATATTCTACAGTTCGGGCATGTTTGAAGACGCGGGTTCTAATTTAGATCCTAGAGTGGCAGCAGTCATTGTTGGCGGCGTTCAGATAGCGGCTACTTTGATGGCAAGCGTGCTGATGGATAGAATGGGTCGTCGACTTCTACTTCTCATTTCAGATGTGGTCATGGCAGTTTGCTTGATTCTTTTGGGAGTTTTCTTTTGGCTCAAAGAGCGACAACAAGCTGATGGTTTGGAATGGTTGCCGTTGGTTAGTTTGGTCGTTTACGTGATTGCTTTTTCGTTGGGATTCGGGCCAATTCCATGGTTGATGATGGTGAGTAGTTTAAGCTTCAGATTGCAGCAGCTTTATGAGCTTTATGGAAATGACTAATGCACTTTGTGTGTTGCAGGGTGAATTGCTCCCTCCGAGAGTCAAAGGTAAGTTTCGTAAAAGACTTTAGAAGTTCAAAGTTTGTGATAATTGCTCTTATGGAATGACGATTCTCCCTAGGTATCGCTTCAGCCATCTGCACTTCGTTTAACTGGACTCTAGCATTTTTGGTGACTAACTTCTTTGAGGACGTCAACGAAATCTTTACTGCAAAATGGTGCTACTGGAGTTTTGCAATTATGTGTGGCATCGGAACTCTTTTTGTATTCACGCTCGTGCCCGAAACAAAGGGAAAAAGTCTGGATGAGATCCAAGAATATTTCGGAGCTTCATCATCTGCAACCTCGAACCAGCCTTCTGTGGACTACGTCCGGCATCAAAATGAAGAACGAGGGGAAGAAAGCTAAAAGTTATTCTGACTGATTGAGTTTCATGAACTGCCAAAGACTGACTGCGTCAATGTTTGAATCTGTACTTAAATATAGTCGAGACAGCGTACTAAAAGTGCAGCTGAATTGTAAAAATGCCTTATAGAATTCTTGGATTTTAACGCGAGAGTTATAATTGTACTGGCGCATGCAATCCTTGTTTATAATATAATGTTAACTAACTTTCGTTAGGCTCAATATTATCCTACCGTAACATATTTAACCTCAAGTGCGAATATATTGTCCTTGCCCTAGAGATCTAGATTTTTGTATTTTAAGCTTCAATGCTCATTATGATGATCATGATAAAACAGCTGCTTGTAAACAAACAACTCAAATACCTTTATAACCTGACTGAGTCACTCGTGTCTTTCTTTGTAGTTGTTTACGATACTAACACGTAGGTCATTACGGTCGGGCAGATGTTTTCTTACGGTCGTTCCGGCTTTCACAATTTCTGACAAACCGTTAAGTAGCATGGCACAAGAAATATATTATGTAGGTAACGCCTAGCAATTATAGATGAGGCTGACTCACAAAGTAGATTTCAGAGCTAGTACATTTGCTTGACTCATGAGAAGCTGCGACTACCTTGACTCCAATATTCGACTTCGCGATGAAAAGAAATATATTTTTAGATTTTTGGCAAAGACCCGTCTGATCCGCTCATGTTGCTCTTACTCCCACAGAGAAACCTCAACAAACTTGCAAATTCCTTTAGAACAATTTTCTAGTGCTGCAGTCTAATGTTAAATCTCCTCTTGAGCTTCTGGCTAATAGACATGTCCCCGCAGAGTAATGGGAACTAAAGTTCTAACGACTTTCTCGTGCAGATCAAGATGTGATGCTTTAATTGATTCTGAAATGCCTGGAATGATTCACAATATCTTTGGTATAGGTTCAAAACTATGCGTGATTAAAGCCAACATACGTAATCCACCAAGAATCTAATTTAGACAAATACTGTTGAACGCTAGTAAGATCAAAAAGGAACTTGACGATTTCTAATATCTTTCAATGATCCTGATTCTTTGGACGGACGTACAATTACATAGCGGTCTGAGGACGCTTCTCCCTCCAGGCCTGGACACCGGGCTGAGACTGGACATTCTCCTTCAGCGCCTTCAAGTTGGGGTAGTTATCCAGAATCTTTTCTTCCACGATCATTTCAAGCATCTCTAGTCCAGACGCAATGACGATGTCAGCCCAAGTAATGCCACTTCCAACCAGGAACTTTCCAGCAGTGTTGGACTCGACGATTTTGTCAAACTTGCCCAAGTACTTGGGAACGGCATTGTCGAAAAAGTTCTTCTTGCCCTCTTCCTTCTTGGTAGCATCTTGCTCGAACCAAAACTTGCGCCATTCAGTACGGAGGTCTCCGAAAGCGTCAACAAGTTCGTCACAGCGGGCAGCCTCAAAGTCGTTAGCGCCGGTGAGGTTGAATCGTCTGGCGAGGAAACGGGCAACGGAGGTGGATTGGGCGATAGTCCGGCCTTCAACTTCCAATATGGGGAGCTGGCCCCATGGAGTTTCTACGAGATTACAGGGCCATTAATTTTTCTTGTGTTTGTTTGTCGGTTGCTTAGCAACCAATTTGCCAAATGATGAAGATCTACTACTGTCATCAATACTTACTAGGTTTCATCTCGGGCCAAGATTCCTTTTCAATCCGGTTATCTTCATAAGGCACTTGGGCATAGGCGAAGATGTAGCGGATGGGCTCGGCCAAGCCGCGGATGTTAAAGTACGTCAACTTATAGTCTGCCATTTTTCTCGACTGGAAAACAAACAAAAAACGTAAATTATACTTCATTATGTCGCCCTTCGATAGAAGTGAGTAAACTGATTGCGGATCCGCTCCCAGGTGACACGTGACATGGTGTTTAAAGCTAATGAGTAAAAACTCGAGTAAGATCTGTGCTCTCTCCCCGCTCCCTCTCCAGTTTCTTTTTCCATGTGCTACGTGACGGACGTGTGTGTGTGCTCTCTCCTCTACAACGTGTTCTTCCCATCGTACGTGCATCTATATAGGAGCTGTGCGCAGCTATACCCTATATCCAATGGCAAATACCAGAGCAAGGTATATAGTGCATATGCGGAATTCCTTAGATAAGGATCCGCCATCTTTATTTTCTTGATTTTGCACGCGTGCAGATC